>WXVQ01000141.1:0-52427 GCA_013372465.1 Nitzschia sp. Nitz4
AGTGAGAATCAAATATTCCAGCGTTGCCCAGATGTAGGCGAAGGCTGAAACTCGATCCCGAAGGCAAGGAGGAAACGCGACGAGGCCGATTTGAGTGTTCCACCTGTCTGCTGGCTATGATGATCCATCCAGTCATTTCCCATTTCCAGCGCTAAAAATGGAAGTACAATGCTTAGCCTAGACTCATTCAACTACACTTGACTTACTGGCGTACGTACTCGAACTATGCTATCCACCCGTGACTATTGCTTCCTCGTTGTTCAATTCTGTCATCGAAGTTGGCTTGCAAGAGACAGACAAAGAGCATCTTCGCGTATCGATTGCAAGCCCTAATCTCTTAAATCTTCGAAGCTCTCGTCGTCAGAAACGTGATTCTGCTCAATGGGTGCTTCACAAGCTGCTACATAATGACCAAGAGACTGAGGTAACAAAGTGAGAAGTGATATACGCAGGCTACGGAGAAACACACGAGTTCACTTACGCCACGAAGTTTGGCAATCAAGTCCAATTGCGTATTCTGCATAGTTTCGAGCTTCAATAGATACTCATCCAACCCGTCACGGTCGGCATCAACCTCGTTGACAAGCGCCATTTCATCCTTTACCATCGACAGCATGGTAGACATAACTGTACGATGAGTAGCAACAAGGTGCTCGCCAGCGCTTTTCTTGACTCCACATGCCATGCTACTGTCGGCTTCAAACATCTCCCAGTTGGAAGTGGTAGGTGGAGGCTCTTCCAACTCTGAACGAAGAAGTTCATCCAGCTGAACCGCATCAGTGTCAGTGACATCTGAAGGTTGAAAGTCCTCGTCGTCACAATCATCATACTCTTCCACAGACCCTTCTTCGTCCCCGTCCGAGTTGGAAGTATTCTGTGCATCTGTAAGTAGGTTCAAACGAGTTGGCTCATCGTATCCTTTGGACAAAGCTCCAGTTTCAGGATTTCGTTCCTTCACACGGTCAGCATAGCGAAGAGTGTTCAGTGTTTGCTCGCAATTAGCTATATCGGGGGAAACGCAAGCTATCATGCAGCATCTTGAATTCTCTCCAACAAAACTATCTTTCAAGACTTGAGTGAGTTTGGAACCTCTGAATGGAATGTGTGCCATACCACTGCCAGTGGCCAATGCACGAATGACTTCTTTGAGTGCCAAAAGGGAAGTGTTGATCTCGGCACCTTCCAATCTGGTTGCCCGACTGGCACTGGAGGTATCAGCACCACGTTCGCTTCCAGCGAGATCAATAAAGTTCAATCGGCCTGTTCGAGACAATTGTTAGAATAAGCACTCTGTTGTGGAAAATACTCAACGCTATCAATGGAACTCAATGACCTACCATGCTCTACGTTCTTTCGCCGACCAACATCCTTGCGGAGCTTCAATTGAAGCACAGCATGACTCCGACTGCTATCTGCATTTCTTGACGTAGTACCGGTTGAGCGATTGGCACCACCTTGTTCAATCAATTCCATCAAATCATCGGGGTTACCTACTGGATGCTCTGTTAGCCCAGGGAAACACACTTTTCCTCGGCTATCTTCGAGACATTTGACTTGCTTGCGCGAATTCAACAAATCAAACAGTTTTCCGCCATAGATTTCAAACAACGACACCTGCACAGACAGGTGCTGATATTCAGGTCGTTGAACCATGTCGAAAATGTCCAAAGCTGCTAGATAATATAGACCCAAATTTTCCCTGTCACTCTTAGAAGTACCAGCGTTTACTCCTGTCATGGTTGAACCCATCATGGTATATGTTTTCCTGAAGGATGAGCAATAAGTGGGTTAGAAGCCAACAGTCTGCTTCTCTTCGTGCGACAAGCATAGACTTACCCACTGCCAGTTTGACCGTAGGCAAACACGGTGGACCATTGCCCCTGGAAAAAAGGCTGAATCAGACTCCGCAGTGAACGCTGATAAATCTGTGTGTTAGTGGAGGCTTCGTCGTAGACATTGTCAAACGAAAAAGGAATGGTTTCGACTTCCTTGGTCAAATCTACGCGAGTTTTTGGTTGATAGACGAGAACTCGTCCATATTCTCCGTAGTCTAGGGGATGGATAACATCCACTCCGCCGGACAAGCTTTGTTCGGCCTTGCTGACTGGTCGCTTCCGGACAATGACCCTAATCCTCATATCATACTCATATAGTTGCAAGTCTTCCTGGTCTCGGAAGAGGTCATGTTCGGCAGTGTTATCCTCTCGCAGGTACTGAACCTTGGCAGCCCAAGACTCTGGTTGGGGAGTATCCAAAACAACCGGTCCTGCCCTGGATGTTGGAGCCTCGACGTTGGGAGCAATGGAAGTTCTAGTGGTCCTCTTGGAAATGCTCTTTCGGGAGGTTCCCATACTCTTGGAGCGTGACCTAGCTGGACGACCCGAAGGTCGGGAAAGACTGGAATCAGATTCTTCTTCGTCCATGTCGCTGAAGGATGACTCCAACAAGGCGTCAAGATTCTCAGAATTCCTAGAACTGGAAGAGACAGACCTCCGACGCCGCCGACTGGATGGGCCTTGGCGCCCACGGTCGACGCCGTCTGTGCGAAGCGACGAGCGGTTGTCAGTTATTCTAGACGTTGTTGCAGTGCCATTTGTGACAGCCGTATTGAAATCAATGAGAGGTGACATGGGGGCAGCAGACTCGGAGGGTACAACAGATAGCTGCTTTCCTGTTCGCATGGAAATGCCAGGGTTTTGTAGCTTGGACTCGTGTCGCTTGCCTGTTGGAGTGGCATAGCTTTTGGAGGATAAAAGATCTTTGGAATTATCCTGTCGTTGATCGGGCTTGTCTTCAGCAAGGGCTGTGACTTGCATGGGCTTTTGCAGGCCACTCCTATGTCGACGTGCCGATGAAGACGTCTTGGTAGTGGATTTGGATTGAGTGGGCATTTCGAAATCTTCATCGTTGTTGCTAGAGTCTTCTAAATTGAAGACTGTTTGGGGTCGGGTGGAGGAAATGCTTCGCCTACTGTTGGTTGGTAGCTTGACTTTGGAGGTTGGCAGGGTGGGAATCTCCAATGCGGCAGGGTCAAGTTGGGCAGGGTCATCGACATGGCTGGCAGGTTGTAGTTGGTGTTTGGAAGAACGAGCATTGTTTTTTCTAGGAGCGGATATTTGCGCACTGGAGTGGTTGGTCGATGCAGCAGTGGTTCCTGAAATAGGACGTTGCAGTTGATTCTCTTTGGCACTACCATTGGAGGAATTTTTGTTGCTGTCTGCACTTGTCCCATTGACACCATTGACGAAATCTGGTGAGGTTTGTTTGGCAGCTAATCTCCGGCTGCGACGGGGCTGTTGTTCTGTAGGTGCATCACTGTTTTTGTTGTTGGTGGTGGAGACCTGTTTGGATGGAGGAGCAAGTCCTGTTGTGGCTGGTGTTGGTTGCACATCTGCCAAAGTAACCACAGCCTCGACTTGTTGCTCCACGGAGTGTTGGTCAGCCTTGGCAGTCTTGTCCTTGTTGACTGCCATTTTGATTCGCTGAACTAAATAAAACAACTTGCGGCGATCATCGGGATCTGCAATACCCAAAGCCTCGAAATGGGCCACATCTAGTTCTGCCAAAGCCGCAGGCGTCACAATGCCTGCAGCTGCAAACGTTGGAACAGCACTGCTCAGTCCAATGCCATTCAACCATGTTGCCACTAGTCCCATTCTGATTTCTGCTGTTTCGAGTACCACTATCAGAAACAACTAATATAAAAACGACGACTGTGTTTTTCTTCTGTTGCGATTGTTGTTTGTTGTAGGCTTGTGACAAAGTCGCAATGAGTTGTTCATCATAAGTTTGCCGTTATACAGGAACGGCTAAATTATTTGGTCCTGCTTCCGTTCAAAATGCTGCCGCCCGGCATGCATGCACGCACGCGAGGTATGACGATAGAGGTGGGTATGTACCTCTTATACAGTTGCCTATTTGTATAGACCAACTCCCATTTCCCATGTCGTGCTTCGAGAACTAGTATGTTTCACCACCTGGGCTTTTCGGAGCCAATTTCATCTTGCTACATTGCAATTACTGATACCGCACTCAACTATTTAGTATGGAAAGAATTCGCCATTTTCTTCGTCAAACTCCAACTCTGCCAATCGCGCCTCTTCTCTCCAGTAGAGCATCAGTGCATACTCCGTCATGTTGGTATTTGCCGTAGGAGGAGGAATTCGAAGTTGATCTCCTCCCGTTTTCTCCAAGAACTCTAGCATTAGTTCCCGACTTACACGGCGCCGACGTGGTTTGGGAGTGGAAAACCCAGGAATTGTCAGTAGTAGATTGCGCCGTTCTTCGGGAATTTCAAACCAACGGGTTTTCTGGGATTTGTACCAAGAGGCCAAGCTGGAAGTGGACGGGTCGTCTCTTGCGAACTTTAGGTGCCCATGTTGGGCTTGATACGCTTTCAATCGTTCAAAGTTGGAGTTCCAGTCGTTTAGTAGACGCCATTTGAACCCAATGCTGTTCAGTTTGGCTATTCGCTCCCTTGCTTCCTCGGATGGATTCTCGTGGTCCAGGCGTCCGTACTTTCCGCGTTGAAAAGCGCACCATTCCCATAGACCAGGAGTTGCCTTGCGGGCAGCTCCAAACCGCGGAACTTCGGTATGTCCATTCTTCTCCTTGTAGGCACACAGTTGCTGAAATCGACGCTCCCAAACCATTTCCCGTTTGCTCAAGAAAGGATACTTCATCTCTTCCAACTCTCGTCCAATATTAACTGGGATACGGCTACTCGATGGGTCACATTGAAACTTGGCAAATTCCTCTCGAAGATGAGTCTCGCATGCGTTGAACGCGATCTGATCTCGTTGGGTTATCGTGGTGTGACGGCGTTCCTTCCAGAAAGTGTAAATATCAACAATGGGAGGAAATACACCTTGCATGCCCAAATCCTGAAGTTGTCTAATCTTCTCCCACGCCAAGGTAGAAACACCCATCGGTGAAAAGGCGGGACCTGAAAAGTTTGCAAGGCTATATCCATACCTCTCCACCAGACCAGCCGTCCAATTGTGTAGCTCCTGGTCCGTGAAGTTGGAAGGTACGTCCACGTGTCCATACCGACGCTTGAAAGCTTCCAATCGAGGATACAGCTTTCTCCAAATGTCCCTTTCTACCATGACTGGATCCCCCCAATCAAATCCAATATCTGACAGGATTGACAACTGCTCCTCTGAAAGCTGATGGCCAGTTGAGTACCCTGAGATGTTGAGTGCTTGGTACTGATAGCGTCTTCGGAGTTCACGGGTCCAACGATGGAGATCGATATCTAAGTCGGGATCGACATTGGCATCGCCGTACTTCGAAATATAGTCAGATAGTCTCTGTACGGAGCTGGAAAATGTTTGACTCTTCCAATCTGGAACCGACCAAACTCCAATATTTTTCAGTAACATCAACTCATCCTCATTCAATCGCGGGCCCTTTCCTGTTGGATCATCCAGCCCTTGCACTTGCCACTTGAAGTTCTTCCTTAGATGATCCAAGTAGGCCACGAGTTCCAGGTCATCATAGTCGTCAGGCACATGTGTGTTACCGTGCGTTTGGAAGTATGCTTCCAGTCGCTGCATCACTCCAGTCTTTGTTGAAACACCTTTCTTTGAGGGGGGTTTGCGAATTCTGTCCAGTTGCAAGTCATGCAACTGCTTCACTTGCTCATGAAGCATCATAATCCCAGGTTCGTTTTTCCCTTGTTGGTTGTATTGTTGTATCAAGTCATGTGTCCAGTTGTATAAGCCACCAGGGTAATCTACAGGAACATTGTAATGCCCATAGTCCTTATAGAATGCCTGCAGGCGTGGAAACATTCGATGCCACGAGCATAGTCTCATGACTTCGGGAGTCTCCCATTGGAAGTCAATACTGTGAAGGGCTTGTAGCTTGCTTTGTGAAAGAACATGCACGAACCCCGCTGGTTCAACTGTAGTCATGTTCAAAACCTGTCGATAATACCTCAGACGCAATCGCCTTGCCCAAAGGTACAGGTCTTCATCTAAATATCGATCCACAATTGTAGTATTGTGTTCCGTTTTGTATCCCACGAGGCGTGTGAACATTTCAGACCAATTGGAGTATCTTGGGCGGGTGTCCCAGATACCAAGCACCTTCAGGACTTGAAGCAGGCTTTCTCCCATCTGATAGTGTTTGCCAATGCGTGGAGGAGGCTCCATCGGATGCCTGGCTTGCCACTTGTACTGCTTTCGCAGTGATCGAACGAATTCATACAACTCTAGGTCACCACAGTCTCTGAAGACAAATGTATTGCCATGTTCTTCGTGAAAGTCGCAAAGTCGCCCCAATAATGAATCGATTTCATCCGGCGCCATACCCAATTGGTTCCCCAAAGTGGTTGTGTCGGTTTTGGTTGGCCAAGAACGACCCAACATCGGGTCATTCGGGTAGCCTTCCGGTACCCAAGTGTGACCATGCAGCTTTTGAAAAACTTGAAGGCGGGGCAACATTTCCGACCACAGGCGACGCTTTGAAAAATCACGACCTTCCCAATCAAACCCGATTCGTGCAAGTTCTTCCATTTTTTCTTGAGGGAGTGTTCGAACTATCGTCGACGTGATGTTTTTCGCCTGGCGTCGGTACCTAGTGCGAAGTCGCTTCGTCCACTGATATAGGTTTTCATCCAGCGAACGGTTCACAAGAGTCGTTCCATGCACTTTTACATAGCTCTGAAGTTTCTCGACAGCCTGAGGCCAACGAGGGTAACTTTGTGGCCATTTGTATGGCTCTGGTGATTCATCCCAAATTCCGAGCTCATTTAGTCTCTCGAACCAAAAAGCAGCCAGTCTGGGTCGCTTGCCCGTTGGATTCCGTCCATCGGCTTGCCATTTGTAGTTTTCACGGAGATTTTTGACATAGATATATAACTCTTGATCCTCGAAGTGTTCTGGGACGAATGTATGACCATACTTGGCGTGAAATGCACGAATGCGCTCCAGCATTTGATGCCTTCGTCCACCCCAACTATAGAAAGCCTGAGCTCGTTGAGTACCCAATCCAAGCTCCCGAAGTTGCTTGATTTTCTCCGGGCTTATTTTACTTGATGGGGGCTCCTTCGTGTTTCGTAAGTCTGGCCCATGGCGTGACAGTTGTCCTTTGATCCATTTGTGCAAACCAGCAGGGTCTCCGGCTGAAACACAAGCATGACCATGCTCGTGATAGAATGATTGGACGAGAGGGATCATTTCAGCCCAACACCGGCGTCGGGGAATTTGAGGGGGATCCCAATCAAACCCTAGTTGGTTTAATTCGTCCAACCTTGATTTGGCAAGGCGCGGTGGACTGCTGCCGGTTTTAGTCAGATTCAGGGCTTGACGTCTGTGTTTTGTCCGAAGACTGGATGTCCAATGGTGCAATTCAGCATCAATAGAAACGTCGACAACAGTAGTACCGTGTTGCACTATGTAGTCTTGAAGTCTTTCAATCATTTTTGCCCATTCAGGAAATACGGATTTTCGGTCAAAAACTCCCAACGAAGATAGTTTTTCAATCATCTCATCCTGCAGCTTTGGTCGTTTGCCTGTAGGGTCTGAACGACCATCTGCCTGCCACTTGTAGTTGTTTCTTAGGTTTCTGTAGTATGCATACAATTCAGGGTCTCCGCAATCCTCTGTTATCCAAGTATGTCCATGCTTCAGATAGAACTGCTCGAGACGAGGGAATAGGTTTGGGTGTGTCCTGCGTGGTTTGGATGTTCTTGTTGCATTGGGTAAAGAAAAGCCTATGGCTCGAAGTTGCTTCATTTTGTCTGCCGACAACCGCACCTGGGACTTGCCAGCCGTGGAGGAGTGTCGAAATTGACGACTGTGGCGAATCCTTAAATCTTGTGTCCATCGATAGAGCCCTCCTGTATGGTTTGGAGGAATGTCGGTATGTCCGTGTTCCTCGTAAAATTGCTTCAGTAACGGAAACATGGTAGACCATGAACGGCGCCTGGCAATCTCTGGGCTTTCCCATTCAAATCCAATTCGTTCAAGAGCCTCCACTTTATCGGCAGCGAGAGTATGCCTGAGTGCATCTGGATCAGGTGTCAAACGCCGGTATTGAACTCGCAAACTTCTGGTCCAAAGATAGAGATCTTTGTCTATGGCACTTGAGACTTGCGTAGAGTTGTGTTCTTTTGCATAGGATTCGAGTCTCCGAAACATTTGAAACCATCTTTGGTGCTGACGACCGTCATCCCAAACCCCCATATCAGTCAATAACTGAAAAATAGTACTGTTTTGTACAGTTTGTTGCAGCACTCTGTTGATAACCCCTCTTAGCACATCCGTCCGGAATCGCTGGCGAATCTGTGTGAAGTATCTGTACAAGTTTTTGTCCTCGTGGTTGTGGGGAACAAAGGGGTGTCCGTTCTTTTCATAGAAAGCTCGGAGTCTGGGAAGCATAACCTCATGTCGTCTCATCTCTCTGGAAAGGCGATAGTTGCTACGGAAGGTACGAGTAGCCACAGGCTTGGGAATGGAGGTTGACTGGCTGGTGTTCTCCAGTATGCCCACCACTTGTTCCCCAAGATGTGAGGGGAGAGACCAGTTAAAGCCCAAGGCACCAAGGGCTTGACGCTGATCTTGTTTGAGATATTTTGGTTGGATGCGTCGGAGGGCCTGCGCCCAACTGGAGAGTTCCTGATGACCATGGCCAGACGTGACGTTGGAGTGTCCATTCTTCAGATAAAAAGCTTTTAGCCTGGGAAACATGACATCAAAATCCTGTACCACTTGCTGTGGAGTGGTATAGTTGTGGATGAGTGTGATACGTTGGGGTGTCGTAGAAGTGAGAGGATGAGCCATCCCCCAGGGGGTCAGTGGACGCATCGCAGCATGTCTTGCCGCCAACAAGGTTGTGAGAAATGCTTCGGTTGGCGTTCTCCATCGGAGGAATAGCAAGACTACTAGAACCACACGACCATAGTGGAGTCTCCTAGTAGATTGCCACCACCTCCAAGGCATCCCAAGAGAGTTTGTTCTAGGCCATGTACACTACAAACGCCACGGATCACTGTTTCGTTCCAATCCGTTTGTTGGTGGTTGCAAATTGACAGCAGTCGTCAGTTGCCAGCGGTCTCACAGTTGAGGACGTACCGGTACCGGTAGTCCGAAATAGCAGGCTTGTATGTGCTGACGTGGCATGTGGCGAGCCACAAAGCTCAGCCAATCACGTCCCATTCACGCGTCCGCGAAGGATGGATGGAGATTTTGGCGCCCCCGGGTGGTGTTGTCTGTCCGTGGACGAGCGACCATGGGGAACTCGTGCCAAGCAACCGCATCGCGGGAGTTTTAAGATTGTACGTCCCGTACGGTAGCAACGAGAAAACGGATTTTGCAGGTGGCTGGCAGGTACTCCCACTCTAGAGCCTTACACCATGACAGCCACAGTGTGGAAGCATATCGGACTCCACGGGCACTCCGTGGGAACGTTTGCCTGCGAAGATGGCGGCATCCAATGGACGTCCGCATTGACCAATGAGAGCGTCAAGGGCAGCACCAAGAGCATTCCCAAAGATGCCATGCTGGCTGCCCAATGGACTGTCTTTGGAGTTTCGGGGCACATTCGTCTCCTCACCGAGGGAAGCAGCAAACTGCATCACCAGTTTCGTTTCGACGGATTCCCGCCAGACAAGTTTGAAGATCTCCGTCAAGCCTTCAAGGACAAATATGACGTTGATCTTGTCAAGTACAGTATGAGTGCTGCGGGAACTCAGTTTGGCCTCTCCAAAATGTCTGGAAAGACGCTCACCTTTCGTCATTGTGTCTTGGAAGATGCGGATGAAGAAGGAGAGGTACGTTAGTGTCGAAGCATCGAAGCACCGAAGCATCGAAGCGTCGAAGCACCAAACGGTCGAGGGTGTTGAGAGTGGTACAAGACATACATGGATGTCTCTGTTGTCACACACTCACTTATTGTTTGCGATTCCTTCCAGGAGTTTGAAGTTCGCGAGGGTGATGAAATGCTTGCTTTGGATCTAGCGGAAGTTTCCCAGTGTGTCCTACCTGGAAACAATAGAAATGAAATTGAGCTTCAATTCCCAGAGAGTGACGCAGTGGAGGCCAACAACGACCAGTTGGTCAGCATTCGCTTTTATATCCCTCCTGATCAAGACCAGGACCCTTCCGACCGGACCATCAAGACCCCTGCCGAACTGTTGCAGCAAAAGATCATGGGAACAGCCAGCATTCGCAAGACGACTGGAGATGTCATTGTCGAGTTTGACCACGAGAAGGGATCCTTCCTCACACCCCGTGGACGTTACTCGATCGAGCTTTGTACGTCATTATGTTGCTATCCTGTTGCTATCCTGTTGCTATCCTGCTGTCATCATGTTTTCGCGGCAGCTGTGCGGCTCTACATGCTGGTAGGAACCCATTCGCTATTCACTCACACTTTGTTTCCTCCTTAAAGATGATCGCTTCTTTCGCATGCGTGGACAAAAGTATGACTACAAAATCAAGTATGATGATATCTCCAGGCTTTTCCTGTTGCCCAAGCCCGACGACGTTCATATGGCTTTTGTCATTGCTCTAGATAAACCGATCCGTCAAGGTCAGCAACGTTACCAACATCTGGTCCTGCAGACGTCAAAGGACCCAGACGAAGTCACTGTCAACTTGGATGAAGAAACTCTCAAGAAGGAGTACGGAGGTGACCTCCAACCTGTCATGAGAGGATCATTCTCGAATTTGGTGGCCAAGACTTTCAAAGTCATTGCTAAGAAGAAAGTCTTCATCCCAGGTGCTTTCTCCAATGCAAGTCAACATTCTTGTGTCAAGTGTGCTCTGCGTGCCAACGAAGGTTTACTCTACCCTCTAGAGAGGCAGTTCGTCTTTATCCACAAGCCGCCTGTTCTGATCCGCTTCAGCGAGGTGGAAAGTGTGGAGTTCCAGCGGTATGCCGGAGGACAGGGATCTACACGGAACTTTGATTTGGCAGTCAGCCTCAAGGCCAGTGCTACTACTGCAGGCACGCAGCAGGAGTACATTTTCTCTGGTATTGACCGGTCAGATTACGCCAGTTTGTACAATTTCTTGTCTGGAAAGGCCATTCCCATCAAAAATCTTCAAGAACCCATCATGGAAACGCAAGTGGCACCCGTGTACAACGAAGATGAAATCTACGGCGGTCCAGACAACGATATGGAGGAGGAGTCCGAGGACGAAAGTTATGATGAGAAGGCAGCCGCTGCCGATCAAGAGGGAGACGGAAGCGATTCGGACAGTGAAGATATCGACGACGATGAATTTGGGGACGAGATTGACGAAGAACTGGACTCGGATTTGGAAGAAGCACGAGGCGGAAAGAGGAAGCGTGCCCCTCCTGATGACGATGACGACGATGATGATTTGATCGAAGATGATTTGCCTAGTAAGAAAAGAAAGAAAAAGTCTAAGACGGGAGATGACGACGGTGGTGGCAGCCCCGCAAAGAAGAAGCAAAAGAAAGACCCCAACGCTCCCAAGAAGCCTGTTTCGAGCTACTTGCTTTTTTCTTCGGCAAATCGTGAGCGTTTGAAGAATGAGAACCCAGATGCCAGTTTTGGTGATGTGGTACGTACAACGCCAGCCTCCAAAGTCATGATTGTTTTGATAAATCCCCTGTTCTCACTTCTCCTATATTTGTAGGCTCGACTTGTTGCCCAAGAGTTCAAGAACCTCACTGCAGATGAGAAGAAGAAATATGAGGATATGGTATGTTGATGTGCAGCAACCTAACATGTTTCATCGTAGAAGACTGACACTGAGTTTGTTGGTATACAGGCGGCCAAAGACAAGGAGAGGTACAAGAAAGAGATGGCCAAATATGTACCCCCCGCGGGAGCTTCCACGAAAGGCTCCTCTAAGGGAGCAAAGAAGAAAGATCCAAATGCACCCAAGAAGCCTCAAAGTAGCTTTTTGCATTTCAGTGTCGAAATGCGGAAGGAGGTGAAGGCCGACAATCCCGAAATGGGTTTTGGGGATATTGTAAGTGGTTTCGTTCTTGTTTCGATACACTGCTCTTTATTATAGCTAACATGGTTTCTGGGTCACAGCAAAAGAAATTGGGAGAGATGTTCAAGGGACTGACTGCCGAAGAGAAGGAAAAGTACGAAAAACTGGCACGAAAAGACAAACAACGGTATCTCGATGAAAAGCGTGCCTACGAAGCCAAAGCAAAGGCCGCAAACGATGATGACGATGACGGTGTAGATGAAGATCAGGATGACGACGAAGATTCGGACTAAGGTTTTAGCAATAGGATGTTAGGTTTGTGAGATGTCACTAATACTATTTTGCACGCTACGCTTGAGATAGAATAGAACAAGAGGCATCATCTGTTGGAACCCTGACTGCACGGATCGTGCTAGCAAAGGCCGACTTCTGGTAGGTAGCACCCAATGGGCCTCGGATAGGGTTAAACGACGAATGGTACCAAATCCACATAGATATTGCGTGGGCAAACGCTGTTTGCAAATGGGTTGGGTTGGGTCACCACAAGGGAAGGATTGCATTGGACATTTGGTCATTGACATCGATAGAATCAGCAAATTGGGTCAACATAGGGTGGATCGATTGTCCTCGCCGATGTTGAACATTAGCATACTCAGAATTGTAAGGATATTGGCTCCGAGTTTCTCCAAGGACCACATGTTCTAATTGCAAAGCAGAATTGGCTTTGAGCGTGTGGAATTGGCACAGGCAGCGGGTTTCGGCACTAGCAGTATGATCATCCTGGATGGGACTCAATCGGTACCTGGTACCACTATTCATTGGATTCTCGCTCAAAGCCTTGTGTAAGTGGTATTTGCAATTGTTCCTTGGTCAATCGTTGGATTGAATCGGAAAGCTCTGTAACAAAGCCACTTGCAGTTCCACGCCGCAACGTCCTCCCAAAACTTGGTAGGATCCTGTCGACACCGTCGCTTGTTGTGGGCCACAGAATCGAGGCACCATGGTAAGAAAGGATGCAAATGGCAGGGTTGCGACCGGCACAGGAGGCTCCAAAGGTGTATGCAGTGTTGTGTCATGTTGTAATCCGTGATAGGTATGGCACATGCATTCACTGTCATCCATGGAGAATTACTTCTTGAACAACGGCTCTTGGATAGATACCACCACACGCCGCCACCACTACTTGTCTTGACGACATCGCGTACAAGATTTCAACTTTAATAAAATCGCCAACAAATAGTCCATGTCCCATTCACCAAGTTGAAATATACGCCTGTTGGTTGAATCACCCACCAATGAGAGCTCAGTAGTGCTGCTGTATGAGCGTCGTCGACGTCGTCATACTGGGCACAATGCTTCATCGACGTTCATTTTTCCTACTGCACGCTACGGTAAGATTTGTGTAGACCTTCAATGCAAGTGGAAGTGCTGGTTGGCAGTTGCAGTGGGTTTCGAGTGGACCGTGGAAGTGCTCACAAAATTCTTCTACCTTCCCCATTCATCGCAATTTGCAACCAACCACCACCAACAATCACAATGACCTCCCAACAAATCCCATCCATTCAAGGAAAGAAGGTCCAAGCCCCTACTGGACCTCGCCAAATCCCTGTCCCTGAGCAAATGAGCTGCCCCAAAGACACTCCTTCCGATATCTTTGATTGCTCGAGTCGTCGATCTTCCATGGGCTCCACCGTTTCTGAGAGCGCGAAGGAGAAAGCCCGAAGGGTACTTGAGCGACAAGACAGCTGGGGAACGATGGGTCTTGATCAAGATTTCTAAACGGGAGACCGTGCCTATTGTACATACACAGCTTGCAGGCCTTTTTGAGCGCTAGAGGCCGTAATTTTTAGGAAATACTGTTTCAACTTCCACACCTCCTGGTACTGCTTGTTACTACGTAGTACTAGTAGATGTTACATCATGCCGCTGCTGGAGTCCATCGCCCTCTCGCCTTTAGCAACTACGGGTACCGAACTGTTGTCGTCATGTTGTGCGGAGAGGTCTTGGCTCCTGAAAGCTTGTGTCATTGTATGTGCTTCGGTAGTTCAAGCTCAAGCCCGCCTATGCGAAACAAGCGCCGTCACACGACACTGAGCATGAAGTTCTTCGAATGTTCGGCAGCTCACGTTGTTGCGGATTTGTATCTTTCCTCCAGACATTCACTATTGATCTATCGTTGATTGGTAGTTGTCCTGAACTTGTACTGATACGGCGTTGTTCCACACAAGTGTGAAGGATCCACGCGACAGAACCAAGTCATGTCGACTCTTAAAAAGGTTTTGTTTAGCAATGTGCCGAGCTATGAGGCCGTTCCAGGCGATGACAAGGACCCTGACCAAGTCAGCAAGCAAGCGCCAGCAGGATGGAAAACGTTGCTCGTTGGAGTGATTTTGTGTTCTATTGCCTTTGGTGCAGGCAGACTTTCTGGTGACAAGTCCAAGGAGGCATCAAGAAAACAAGAGACTTTGTCAACGACGCTCATTGAAGATCCAGTTGTGCTGGACTCTGGGTTGGCCTCTTTAGAAAAGGAGTCCTCGCTGCATGGTCTCAAGTATGGAGCTGTGGCAGCAGATCATGAAGTCTGCTCGAAACTGGGAAGTTCCATTCTAGCCAAAGGAGGAAATGCCGTGGATGCGGCTGTCACTACTGTCCTGTGTCTCGGCGTGGCCAATCCAGCGTCGTCTGGGCTCGGTGGTGGGGCGTTCATCCTCGTCCACTCTAGCAAGGCACATCATGATGCCTGGTTTGACCCTGACACCTCCCCCTCCTTTGAAGATGCTAGAGATGGAAGTTTCCCTTTCCATCCAGACATGATGACAGAGGTCATTGATTGCAGAGAAACTGCGCCTGGTGCCGCCTCTCAGGACATGTTTGCTGATCTCCCCGACCTCGCCTCTGCAGTGGGACCATTGTCCATTGCTGTGCCAGGAGAACTTAGAGGGATGGAGTTAGTACATGCAAGGCATGGAAGTATGAGCTGGCAAGAGTTGGTGGAGCCTGTGGTGGAGTTGGCCCGCGATGGCATCCCCGTCTCGGCGCATTTGGCCGAGGAAATTGAAATGACAGTTTCATCCTATTCGAAACTAGGTGATGGTTGGCCAGCGCTGCGCAAAATTCTAACCAAGAAAGACAGTTGGGATACGCCTCTCAAGGAAGGGGAGCTCCTTCGCAATGTCAAGCTCTCCGAAACGTTGGATCGTATTGCCAGGGAAGGCAGCAAGGCATTGTACGAGGGAGAGTTGGCAGAAGCCCTGGTCTCGGAAGTGCAAGAAGCTGGAGGCATTTTGTCAACAGATGACATGGCGAACTATAAACCTGTCCTCAGATCTCCTGTGTATGGCACCGTCAGTGGTTTTACCCTAGTTGGTGTCCCCCCTCCCAGCTCAGGCGGAGCTACGTTGATTGGAGCTGCCCGATTCCTCTCGGGATATGACCTTCCGTTCGCTGGTGCCAAGGACACTTTGTCTGTCCATCGAATGGTGGAAGCCATGAGACATGCCTTTGCCATTCGCATGAGCTTGAGTGATCCAGCCTATTACACCAACGAGACTTCACAGGCTGTTGGGGATCTGACCTTGGGCCCTTATATGGAGAGCTTACGAAGGATAACAAAGGACAACACCACGCTAAGCTTGTCTCAGTATGGCGGTACCAAGTGGGCCCAACTCAATGACACTGATGATGTTGGTGAAATCAAGGATAGACATGAGGGTGATCGCCGGCTTCGTGGGAGCTCCATATCCGCTAGACGTTCCTTGGCTCGGGAATTTGGTTATCTCGAAGACAATGGTACATCCCACCTATCTATCGTTGACAAGGATGGAAACTCTGTGGCGATCACATCCTCTGTCAATCAACTCTTTGGATCGTTGGTTATGAGTCCTACTACGGGAGTGGTTTTAGGAGACACTATGGATGGTATGTTTGATCGGACGATAATGGAACACTAGGTGCCAAGCTGTTTCTCACTTTGTAACCTACAGATTTTGGAAACCCCGGACGCAGCAACTTTTATGGATTGACTCCTTCCAAGGAGAACTTTATTGCTCCAGGAAAAAGGGTGCGAAGTTCTTGTTACTAGTGTCACGTTGCATTGGTCGCCACCTTTTTTCTCACTACACTCGTTTCTTCACATTTGTTAGCCTTTGTCTTCGATGTCCCCCACCATGGTGTTCCGGCGAGGAGCATTTCTGTCTGAAAACAGTTTGGGAAAGCTAGAGTTGGTGGTAGGAGGTAGTGGGGGGCCAAAGATTATCACCGCTGTCCTTCAAGTCATTCTGAATTACTGCTTCCTTGGTTGGCCTCTATTCGCAGCTGTGGTTCGTCCACGAGTACAGTACGTTTCAAAGGGTTTTTGCCTTGACAATCATTTCTCTCATTGTCTCACATCCTCAAAAAATTGCCAGTGATCAATTGTTGTACCATGACGCGGCTGTGACAACCGTAGAAAACAGTGTATTGGAGCAAGGACCTTCAGTCCAGGTATCCCAACGAACGAAGGATGCTCTCTTGCATCGAGGTCATGATGCACTATTGGACATTGACTATGCGGGAACTGTTCAAGCCGTTTCAATCGATCAAGAATCAAATCTATTGACTTGTGTCTGTGATGTTCGAAAGGGAGGAGTTCCTGCGGGGTTTTAACAATATGGTAGTTAGTAGGGCTTCAAATCACTGGAAGTAGGTAGTTAGTAGGGCTTTCAATCACTGAAAGTAGTTGTACTATTGTTGACTGTTTGACTACCGGTAATGACTACCTAGTAGTAAGACCACGTGGAAGCCGACAGTGTGATTTGGTGACGTCTTGCGGATGTCCGTCAATGTGGATATTTGTGAACTCTCTGGGGCAGCAACACGCAACAATGGCCATGAACAACTTGGTGAGATTTGATTAAAAGCGGTTGTTATTATTTGAAGTATCTCTATCGTTATCCTTGTGGCAATTGACGTTAAGACCTCGCATGGATTGAAGTCTCTGTAGTCTCGTAGTAGTATGAAGGCGTTATTTCTGCTCCTGGCACTGACATGGAACTTGTCACAATCCGTTGTGGCTTTTGTGAGTCCACATTGGACTTTCTTGCGAGCGATGCCTCCTAGCGTAAAAGGAACCCCCTCCATATCTCTGCATCAAAGGTGTGTTTGTCAAAGTGCGGTGTGTTGGTTTTTGGTGTGTTTTCCTTTCCAAGCTAATCTTCGCCTCCTTTGTCATGCAAAACATCCAGTAGGACGTCTTCAAGAGAAGCGATCTTTTCCCCAGCTGCACACCGATTCGATATCAAAATATTCGCAAACAAAGTGGGTACAAGTTTCGGCGACTCAGCTCGTAATCCTGGAAACCAGTAAGTCTTTCCGTGATAAAATAATGGATTGCTTTCTGCCTTTTGCTCAGACCTGTGTTTGCCGTTTCAGGAACACAGCCACACAATCTCCTGCGCATCCGACCAAAACCGTATCAAAGAAGGCTGCTAGGAAAAAGGCGAGCAACAATCCTGTCGAGAAGAATAAAGGGGTGATGTGGCGTCCTCCTGTCGTTACGGTGATGGGTCACGTTGATCATGGAAAGACAACTCTACTGGACACACTTCGTAATACCAGGGTGGCCAAGGGAGAGGCTGGAGGTATCACTCAACGTATTGGAGCTTACCAAGTCGAACACAACGGCAAAGCAATCACCTTTATCGATACACCGGGTCATGCAGCATTCAAAGATATGAGACAGCGAGGTGCCAATGTGACAGATATTGTTGTACTTGTCGTCGCAGCAGATGATGGGGTCAAACCGCAAACACAGGACTCTATTGTTTGCGCTCGTCAAGCTGGAGTACCTCTGGTTGTCGCGATCAACAAAATTGATCTTCCAGAAGCGGATCCTGACCGAATAATTGAAGAGCTCATGGAATACGACGTTTTGGTTGAGGAAGTTGGAGGAGATATCCTATCTGCAAAGATCAGCGCAAAATCTGCTACAAATCTAGACGGATTGTTGGATGCCATACTTATGCAAGCCGAGCTACAAGAACTGGAGTCACCCATCGATGAACCGGCTAAATGCGTTGTCCTAGAAGCGAATGTGCAAAAGGGTATCGGTCCGGTGGCAACTGTTCTGGTCAATTCTGGAACCCTTCGCATCGGAGATTACTTTGCTTCGGGTGAAACTACGGGTAAAGTTCGGACCCTGTTCGACACGAGTAACCCAAAATTGAGATTGAAGAAAGCCATTCCAAGTCAACCTGTTCGCCTGGTGGGATGCGAAAAGGCACCCGAGGCCGGTGATCCTTTGGTGGTGGTGCCCGATTTGGAAAAAGCTTCAGAACTAGCAGAAGAAGGTCATACGTAAGTTCATCCCATGTTCTGGGTCTGTGTGTCAAATCCCCGAGCTCACTGATGAAATCCTTCACGCAGTGCGTCACAAACAATGTCCTACGATGCATTTCAACGAGATCTTTTCAATTCGGCAATCCCAAGCATTGGAATTGGAAAAGAAGTGATAAATGTTCCTATTGTGTTGAAAGGGGACAGTCAGGGGTCTATAGAGGCCATTGCTCGGTCACTGGAGGAGTTGAAACAGGAGCACTCCGAAAGAGTTGTACAAGCCAAAGTAATCTCAAGTGGGGTAGGCGATGTTGTCAAAGGAGATATTGCAATGGCGTCGACTGCACAAGGATCTCGAATCATTGCATTCGACGTTGGAACTCCGTCAGGGGTTCTGAGTGAAGCTCGCAATGCAGGTGTCCAAATTGATTTCCACAACATCATTTATGAGGTGATCGAATCCGTGGAGGAAATGATGAAGAATGTTCTCAGCCCGAAACCGAACGGTGTATACAGTGGAAGTGCGAAAGTTCAGATGGTCTTTTCAATTGGTGGAACAGGGAATATTGCTGGTAGCAAGTGTGTGGATGGAAGCATCAAAATGGGTAGTACGGTTCGAGTCATGCGCGGACCAGTTGTTCGTGCAACGAGTACTGTTCAGACACTGCGAAGTTTCAAGGAGAATGTACAAACTGTTGAGGCTGGCAATGATTGTGGTATTGGGTTGGCCGATTTTGAGGACTTCGAACCTGGAGATATCATTGAGTGCTACACTTAATCAGGGCAAAGCACCAGCTAACTTATAGAATACTCGAAAGTAACCTATTTTCTTTATGTACCTTAGCTTCTACTCATGGATTCCTTGATCGTCATGAAGCACCCGAGACTGGCAATGAACATACCAAAAGGAACCAAGCCAAGGTTTAGCTTTGCTCGTTGATACGTCTCGCTGTCGGGTCCGGCAACTTGTGCCACTGCCCTAGTGTAGATGATAGCAGGGCAAATGTACACAATGAATGAACCCAAAGCAGCTCCAGTCAAGCCTACCACCAACGACACATCCGTAACAGTGCAGGAGATGGCAGTGACCAAGGCCAGGATCCCGGCAACAAGTGGGAAGTGCATTTTGGCATCACCTACCCCACCGTAACCAAGGCTGGAGGCAACTCCGATGATGGATTCTCTGGCCCCACTTGCAACCAAAGGGAATCCGAAAAGAATGCTGAATCCAGTTGCCAGACGCCCAAGGGTCGATAGAATATCACTGGGGTGATAGTTGAGAAGGATGTTACCGAGACAAACATCGCCGAATGTGCTGTAACCGGCAGTCATGGTGGCGATGTACAATGCCACCAACACAGCGAAAGCAATGTTGACCATATGTCGGAATCGCTTAGAGTTGGTGTTTCTTAGACTTCTGTAGAAGTTTGGACTGATATAGAAGCAGGAAGTAGTGAGTGAGTGTTAGAACGCAGGGAACAAATGCCAAGAAGATTCCAACAGAATTTCCTTACGCGTTGTAGTGTGCAATGTAGGCTAGCCCAAGGTTGGAGGCCAAGACGAGGGAACTGAAGTTGAATCGCCAAACAGACGTCTTCTGGAAAGCAGGGAGTGTCTTAAGAACCCCGTCCACGACGAAGCGCCCAGAGCCAACCTTATAGGTACCGTCCAAAGCTCGAACAATGATAAACAGAACCGTGTACATGATGGCCGAGAACCCAAGGATGGAGGTGAAGGCAAGAGCACTCAGATCTTTGACAAGGCACAATGGCAAAAGGAAAATTCCAGTAATTGTGAGAATGTTGGAAGTTCTACCGTTCCATTGGTCTGGGAAACCTGCTTGGGCCAAGAGTGGAGTAAAGACATCTCCAAGGATACCAGAGTAGATGACGGAGCACGCAAGGCACATGAAAGCAATGATGGCATCTACCAGAAAGGTAGAATTCTCCCCAATAGTACGGGCCCACAATCCCTATTGTATGAATTCACAGAGAAATTGGAAACAAGTGAGACGCCGCAGCATGGGGGAAGATCTGAAGCATGAATGTGACAAACATACCTTGAAATCTTTCTCTCCAGTCATTTCACAGGCTTCTCCAATAATGGCAAAAGAGTGACCACTGAGAACACCTAGTAAGGCACAAGTAAGCATCGCAGGAATCCAACCAGTTCCTGAAGCCATGCCACCCGACAATGTGAGGATACCAGCACCAGCTACATTGTTCACCAGGTTGAAAACAGATGCCGTAATGGTTGCTTTGCCAGCCTCGTCCTCTTCTTCTCCTCCTCGTGGTTGCTGCGAAAGAGTACGCGAAGGCACTTGCTTTGTAGCCACGGCACTAGAAGTAGAAGGAGGGGCCCTAGCCCATGCAGAGGATGATACAGGATGCAAGGATTTGCCGCGAGCAAAGTCAGCCGAGGCATTGAATGGCAATGAAATTGTCAACAATCCCAACAACAGAGCTTGGGCGGATCGACCGGAGGTTTGCTTCATGTTGCGAATGGCAAATGGGGAGGTACAAACGAAACTACTACCGGTAGAGATCAACCACAAAAGACTTGACTACAAGTACTCGTGCTGTGTTAGAGACACGCTTTCTGAGGTTCTCAAGTTTGTGATAATGATGATGTTGTGGGTGATGGTTGACGTACAACATGACAGACGTTTCAGGCCATGTTCACGACTGCCACAGGAGGGCAAGATCTTGTTTCCCTTGTTCGAGCACTAAGCCTGTTCGCACTCATTGCGATAGACAAGTAAGGGATATCCTGATGCTAAATGAAAGAAGTCATTCATCTACTACGTACATTGAAACTCTTGGGGAGTAATAATTGAAAAGTGGCTAGAAACAATATAACATAGTAAAACGACTACTTGCCCCCTTTGGACCAAGCACTCATATCCATACCACTCATGGATAAGGAGTTCATTGCATCGTTGCTTTTGGTCGAGGCTTTGCTTGCGTTGGAAGGCATTCCAAATCCATTATTCATACCCATTCCCATGCCATTCCCCATCATTCCATTGTTCATCATCATTCCTTGGTTCATGCCCATTGCCATGGCATTGCCCATGCCATTGTTGTTCATCATCATTCCAGGATTCATACCCATATTGTTCATGTTGTTCATGTTATTCATGTTGCCCATACCCATATTGCCCATGGCATTGTTTCCCATCATCATCATGTTGTTGTTTTGGAAACCGGGCGATGCACCAAAGGACATGTTGTTGTTGTTATTATTATTCTTCATTGCAGCACCTCCAGAAGGTCCTCGCATGGGAGCCGGCATGGAATCCATGGCCGAAATGACATTGGCTTTGGAACTCATGGAAGAATTGGACATGACAGGCTTTTTGCTGGGCGAGGGGCCAGCCATACCAGCCATACCGGGCATGGCAGTCATGGGTTGAGAAGACGGCGACGGAGCCGTCATGCCGGCAAAAGGACTGGAGTCCAGGGCGGAGGTGGGTGGCGACGGTGCCGGAGGCGATGAAATAAAAGCAAACGATGAGGTGGATGGCGCCGGGGCCGGTGTTGACGCTGACGCTGACGTGGATGCGGCAGGTGGCGGTGGGGATGAAATAAAGGCAAAACTGGATTGAGCATTGGCATTTGTGACATTGTTGGAGGGAGTAGAAGTGACAGGGGCAGGAGCAAAGGCCGCAAACTCGGCAAAGGTGTCGACGGGTGCGGGCGCTGCAGCAGCACTACTCATAGCAGTGGAAGGCGCAGGTGCTGGTGCCGAGAAATCCAACAAATCGGGCGGTGGAGCCACGGGGGCAGGAGCCGGAACAGGTGCTGGCATGGGCGGTCTGGCAACTGGAGGTGCTGCAACAGGCCGGGCCACGGGAGCTTGTGCCACGGGCGTGGCTCGGGGTGCAGGACCACCAAGAGGAATTCCAGTGGCGACATGCGAGACATGCGAGGCAGCATGAGTCGGAGGAGGAGGAGCAACAGCAGCAGCAGCATGTTCGGGAGACACATAAAACTTTTTTCGTTCATAAACGTCGACAACGAAGCGCTTAAAGACATCGACATGATCTCCTTCTCGAGGACGTCCGTTGGTTCCTGGGGGAGGCGCATTGCCCAGCCATGTTCGACGCGCGAAATTGTTTCCCTTGAGTTCCAACTCTGCGACTTCTGCATCGGTCCAGCTGGACATGGTGATGGACTTGCATCGGTGACTAATGGCCTGGTGAGAAGCCTTGCAGTTGTTACAAACAAAGGTGTGGAACTTGATGCAAACAGTGGAAAAGCCAAACTTCTTGGTGGTCAGGCAATTGGGACAAACGCTGTTGTCCGCTAGACGCGCCAGCTTTTTCACTTTTTGTTCGGCAGCCGCTGACATGGTTGTACTCGTATGGATGGTGCTTGCTTGCTTGCTGTAGTGGTGGTGTTGTTGGTGGTGGTTCTAGTTGTGGTTGAATACAAGCTACGGGCAGAGGTAGTCGTGTTGTCAACCAAATGTTGGTGTCAGTCGCCCTTTTTTTCCGCCCGTTGGTCGCTGGTCGCTGGTCGCTGGTCGTTGGCCGGGTCATTGTGGATTGGATGGATTCCTGCTTGCTGCGAGGTATGAATGTGAAGTGTGAAATACCGGTAGCGAGGTCTCCTTGGGAGGACCTGGGCAGATCATTGGTGACACAGACAGACGCAATTGCAACGTGGAAGATCTGAAAAATTGCAACGTGGCACGCACTGGTTCGATGCGACATGAGACATGCACAACAGTCCCCCCAAGAAGGAAGATTCGACAGGGATCGATCGTCCAAGAAATCTACGGCTGTCGTTGGCTAGTTGGTCGTCGGTGGATGCCCGACTGCGCGACGACGACCTATCGAGTAGGTAGTCTTGCTTCGGGATTATAAAAAATTCACATTACACGTCGTCGTCGTGCCACTACCACTACTCGTATTGCAAGTCGTCGTCGTCGCGTCGGTTGTACATCAACAGCATCACTAACACCATGTACTTCAAAAAGTTTATTATTTCGGCATGTACGTACCTCTTCCTGGATGAGTCTGAGGGTTGACACTTGGGTTGCATTGGACGCTTCGGTCATTGTCCACGGTCGTATCTTTCTTGCAGTTGTTGCCATGTGTGTGTGTGTGTGTGTTTCTGGTGTGACTATGACTGTGACTCACCTCCACGCTTGCCGTATGCTCCATGATGGATGATGAATATACCCATGATCGATGATTATACCCATGATCCACGAATGCATGATCGATGAATGCAGTGGCCCTCATGGCCATGCCGTTTGCCGCCGCCGAGGAAGAAAAGATGGGCACAGTCATTGGCATTGACCTGGGAACCACTTACTCCTGCGTCGGAGTCTTCAAGAACGGAGCCGTGGAGATCATCGCCAACGACCAAGGAAACCGAATCACTCCTTCCTACGTCGCCTTCATGGAGAATGGAGAGCGTCTCGTCGGAGATGCCGCCAAGAACCAGGCCACCATCAACCCCTCCAACACCGTCTTCGACGTCAAGCGCCTCATCGGCCGCAAGTTCTCCGACAAGTCCGTCCAGTCCGACAAGAAGCTCGTTCCCTACAAGATCGTCTCCGACAAGGACAAGCCCATGATCGAAGTAGACGTCAACGGCGCCCCCGCCACCTTCGCCCCAGAGGAGGTCTCCGCCATGGTCCTCCAAAAGATGAAGGCCACTGCAGAGACCTTCCTCGGAAAGGAAATCAAGCACGCCGTCGTCACCGTCCCCGCCTACTTCAACGATGCCCAGCGTCAAGCCACCAAGGACGCCGGAACCATCTCGGGAATGAAGGTCGAGCGAATCATCAACGAGCCCACCGCCGCCGCCATTGCCTACGGAATGGACAAGACTGGAGGAGAATCCAACGTCCTTGTCTTCGATTTGGGAGGTGGAACCTTCGATGTCACCCTCCTCACCATTGACAACGGAGTCTTCGAGGTCCTCGCCACCAACGGAGATACACACTTGGGAGGAGAGGATTTCGATCAACGCGTCATGCAATATTTCATCAAGATGATGAAGAAAAAGTCCGACGTCGATATTTCCGGAGACAAGCGGGCCCTGCAAAAGTTGCGGAAGGAGGTCGAGCGTGTCAAGCGGGCTCTTTCCTCGCAACAACAAGCCCGATTGGAAATCGAGGACTTGGCCGATGGCTTCGACTTGAGTGAGACCCTCACCCGTGCCCGTTTCGAGGAGTTGAACAACGACCTTTTCAAGAAGACCATGGGACCCGTGGCCCGTGTCATGGAGGACGCTGACTTGAGCAAGAGCGAAATTGACGAGATTGTCTTGGTCGGAGGATCCACACGTATCCCTAAGGTCCAACAACTCATTTCCGAGTATTTCGGCGGAAAGGAGCCTTCCAAGGGAATCAACCCCGACGAGGCTGTCGCCTACGGAGCTGCCGTTCAAGGAGGAATTCTGTCCGGAGAAGGAGGTGATGCCACCAGTGAAATTCTTCTCTTGGATGTTACCCCGCTTTCGCAAGGAATTGAGACCGTTGGAGGAGTCATGACCAAGTTGATCAACCGTGGAACCACCATTCCTACCAAGAAGTCCCGTACGTACACGCAATCAATGGTTGGATTTTTGTTTTGGGGGCATGTTATCCTTTTGCCAGGTGCAAGGCGACTAACCTCGTGTTGTTGTGTATGTTTGTATATTTTGTATGTTTGTCATTCGTGTTACAGAAACTTTCTCCACCCACCAAGATAACCAAAGTGTTGTGTTGATCCAAGTCTACGAGGGAGAGCGTTCCATGACCAAGGATAACCATATGCTCGGAAAATTCGAGTTGACCGGAATTCCTCCTGCTCCTCGTGGTGTGCCTCAAATTGAGGTCACTTTCGAAGTTGATGCCAACGGTATCCTCCAAGTTTCTGCCGAGGATAAGGGAACTGGAAAGGCCGAGAAGATCACCATTACCGCCGAGAAGGGACGTCTTTCTGAGGAGGAAATCGAGCGCATGGTTCGTGAAGCCGAAGAATACGCCGAGGAGGACAAGAAGGTCAAGGAGCGTATCGATGCCCGCAACGGATTGGAGTCGTACTTGTACAACCTCAAGAACACCCTTGAGGATGACGAGAAGGGTCTTGCTGACAACCTTTCTGCCGAGGACAAGAAGGAGCTTCAAGACATGATTGACGAGACTCTTGAGTGGATGGACGAAAACCCTGAAGCTGACAAGCAAGACTACGACGAGAAGATGAAGGAGGTCGAACAAGTTGCCAACCCCATCATGCGAAACGTCTACGCCGGAGGTGCTGGTGGTGCCGCCAACGAGGACATGGGTGACTTTGACGATAGCGAATTGTAAGGGGCAACCAAGCAAAAAATCTAAATCTTGTTACAATAGACACTTGCATTCCTCTTGGTTCTCTGATTGCACCATCTTCTTAGATTTACAAATCCAGCTTCCCCACCTGGTGGGTGCGAAAGCCAGAAAGGAATGGCAGTTTTGTACTACGGTAGATACATTATACTATCGGTACTACTACAGGTAACTCATGGTCAAGGAAAAGCAGCTCCCGTCCGTCCGTCGGTCTACGTCCTTCCAGGCTTTGTTGGTGGTGGAAAACTAGACACATGCCACATTTTTATTGGGTCGACGTTGCCCTCACGCAGAAACGCCTGGGATAGTGTAAACCGTTGTTTTTCCATTCCATGAGGGCCGTGATAGAGTATCTGTTCCTTGTTCTGTTGGGAATTTCCTACCTGAGACCAACTTCTGGTTTTGTTTCCGTCCCTTTTGCATCCTTGAGGAGGACTGTCGGAGAGCATCCACAAGCCAAAACTCAACCGATTGTGGCATCCTGTCAAGAAACGCGGCTTTTCTCTTCCGATGATTTTAACGATAGGTTTGGAGATATCTTTAAAGATGACTTTGACGAAAGTCAATTTGGTGACATGGACCTAATTGATTCAATGATCCCCGACGACGAACTAGCTGAGAAGGATCTCGATCAGGTCTACAAGGAAGCTCTCGAGCATGACGACGACATCGATTTTGAAGAGACAAGGAAGACACGTCCCGGCAGAAATATAGGGCTAGAGAAAGTGGAGAAAACCCAGGAACGAGATATTCCAGCGGAGAACGATGTTCAGATCCCCCATCGATTGGGGTTCTCGACAAGAGTTTGGGGAAATATGTTGAAGGGGTATTGGCAGGATTCCAATATGACTGATCGAGCATTACGACGTGGATACTTTGCTAAACGCGATTTGAAGGCTGCATACGAGACTCTGGTGTCCAACGAGATCCAATTGGTGGAAACATCTCCGCTGTTTGGCAACCCGCCACCCTTTCATTCGGACTGGAATTTTACCGCAGAAGGTTTGATCGGCGAATTTTTACAAGAAGATTCAGGAAACCCCATCCTTATGACAAAGTTTGGTGGTTGGTTCTATGAAAGACAGCATACAGTGATTGAAAGGTCGAAAGAACGGCTAGGGCGCTCACCGGACATTGTTGAATTCTCATACAACCCATGGCTTCCTTCAGGCAGCACAATTGAACAAATGCGCCAGGTGATTGCTGAAGGGGGGCATGTGGGGGTAAAGAATCTCTCCCCTAGCAGTCTTCGTTCCCTTGTGCAATCCAAGGGGGTTCCTGTCACTACAAACCGCTTTCACTACTCTTTGATCGACCGGTCTAAGGAGCGCCATTTTCAAGCCTGCCGAGATCTCGGTGTGATCCCATTGGTTACCAATCCGTATCACAATGGACTAGGAAACAACGAGTACTCATATACAAACCCATTGGGACAAAAGGCGGGGAGATTGGGATGGAGGTATTGGTCCCTAACCCTGAAAAAGTTTCAACCTCTCCAAGAAGCCCTCAAGAAAGTGGCTTTGGATGTTGCGAGACGACGTTCCAAAAATGAGCGTGGCGCTCGTCCAGGGGTAAGTATTTTTTGTCAGGGTTTCATCGAAAGTGTGTTTTTGTGTTTCTTGATTTCTGATTCCGTTCTTCGTTCATTCTATCATCACTCTGGATGCCTCGACATGAACTCCTGACGATATGCACGACTACAGTTCATCTCAAAGGCATTTACAACTACTGCAAGTCAAATTGTTCTACAATACATTATTGCCAAAGGCGGTGTTCCCTTGCCAGAAGTAAACAACAAGAAGGATGCTGATGAAGTGGTACGTTGTCTAGGTTGGTGTTTGCTGGATAACGAGGTAGAGGAGCTCGACGACGCTGCCAACATCTGTCAGAACCCGATCCGACGAACGCAGTGGAGGCGGCAATTCTGGAGGGAGTGGGACTTGAAGAAACAACAGGAGGCTTAACCCTGGAAGTAGGATGGGTGTTTGTTAACGCATTTGATCAATCGATCCGTTTCGCTAGGACAATTCTTCATCTTTTGTTTCTCGTTCACAACCTTCTTCCTAGCCGCGCACTCTTCTAGCCACTGATACTGCTTCTTGCATGGGCCTAGTGCTAGTTTGTTCTCGCCTTGAGCTTGTGATGATTCCATCCTTGTTGTGTTCACAATAATTTTACTCTGTACTCGAATTTGCAGAGGGCCGTTGGTGGAGTTGATGAAAACAACACAGGGAACCAGTGGTGGATGAGAGAATCGGAGGAGGACTACGAGTAGTTGTGACGACTGTCTTTCTCCCGAAAGATTCGCCGCTATCTGCGGTCCACCGATGTTCGAAGTTTGATTGGATGGCGATCCAATCCGAACAGTGGATATGGAATTACGGTTTTGTGGGCCTTTCCCATTTGGGCTTTCCCCAAAGAGACGTACAAATTGTACATGTGACAGTGTTGGGAATATGCGATACGAAGATCCAGCTTTTTGGCTATAAGTGGGCAATCCAGCGACATGGAGCTGAGAGTACTGCATATAATCAGAGTGACATGTGCATGTCCCAGCGACAGTAGAAATGCCTGTGAGGAGAATAGGGATACACAACAACACCACCACCAACACCACCACGCTGCTCACCCAACACAACCGCAACAGTTGTATTGGAACATCACCCAAAGACTGTCTCGAGTCGAGTCGTTGCATCACAAGAAACAAAGAAACCAATAACTTGTGGTTTTGGCAACGAATAT
Source organism: Nitzschia sp. Nitz4 (assembly GCA_013372465.1). Taxonomy (NCBI): domain Eukaryota; phylum Bacillariophyta; class Bacillariophyceae; order Bacillariales; family Bacillariaceae; genus Nitzschia; species Nitzschia sp. Nitz4. Next base: position 28,302 of record WXVQ01000141.1, read on the forward strand.
CTCTGAGAACGGTCGAGAGTGGAAGCGTAGGTATTTTTGGGAACCGAAATGGGGGGCCAGCCAAGTAGTTTGATCCGCCAGGAATCGGAACGCTCCGTCGACGATGAAGTGTGTCAGCCTTGCTTCTTCATGAAAAAGGCGCCCTTCTCCAGGCCTACCTCTGATCCAATGGGAACTCCCATTATCACCCCAAACCATTCCAAGCGAAAGCAGTTCCCTGCCAAAGAGTCATTGTCCCAGCAAAATCGGAATCAGCCTATCTACTCATCCAAGTACATGGGGTTGGAAAAGGAAGTGGTTTCTCAAAACAGCCAGAGCGGAACTGGAGCTCAAATTCACGAAGGAAAGGTGGGTTTGGCCGTTGTGGGTGTTCTTGCTGATAGATTAGAATGGGTTGACGCTCATATGTCTTGTTTCCATGTGTTTGCTTTTTAGGATGCCGAGTCTCTCCTCCATGCCAAGTACAGCCTGAGGGAGGAACTTGGCGTTGGATCCACTTCAGTGTGTCATAGATGCGTCAACAAAAGGACTGACTTGCATTATGCGTGCAAAGTCATTGACAAGCGCCTCATCGAAGAGCGTTTCCAAGGAATGATGAAGCAATTCCATACAGAGATTGAGGCTTTGCGAGAGCTTGAGCACCCCAATATCATCCAACTCTACGACGTTTTCATTACAGAGGAAAAAATTTTCATTGTTATGGAGCTCATGGAAGGAGGCGAACTCTTTGATTATGTTGTGCAAAAGGGAACTCTCACAGAGGAGGAGGCCTCGGCCATTGTTCGGAAGGTTACCAGTGCTCTTGTCTACATGCATTCCAAAAATATCATTCACCGTGACTTGAAACCAGAGAACTTGCTGCTGCGTCGTCGTCCTCGACATAGTGGAGATACCATTGAGGTCAAAATTATCGATTTTGGACTCTCCAAGGTGCGTGGTCCATTGTCTGCTACTATGTGTTGTTCAGGGGTGATGATGTTGGGATCAACACGAAAAAGGCAATCTGGAGCATGAATGCAGTACGCGTTTTTGTTTTCGTTTTGGTTTCAATAACACTCAATATTTCATCGACATTCACAGGCCATGGAGGAACCTGTTGCGAGGAGTTTCTTGGGTACAAGGGGATATCTTGCTCCAGAAATGTTACAGCGACGGGAGTACACGAAGGCGGTTGATACTTGGGCGCTTGGAGTCATCGTGTTTGTTTTGCTTTGCGGGTGTCTACCGTTTGACGATGATTCCCAAACGGTTCCTAGTGACGAGTTGGTTCGGGCCAAATTCGTTTTGCGATTTCCGCGATGGGCTAAGAACGTCTCGGCGTCTGCCAAGGATCTTTTGACACACTTGTTGGAAACAAACCCTAGTCGTAGATACTCCGCACAGCAAGCCTTGGCTCATCCATGGGTTACTGGAAAGGAGGCACCCAAAGGAAGTCTTCTTGCATCCCCCGGACGCATCAAGAAGAGCCCCAATCTTCGCGCCAAAGCCAACCGCACCCCTGTCGCGGCAAAACACAATGGAAAGCTCTATGCACCCAAGCAAGGGGCCGCCAATGCAATGTCGCCAAATCAGAGGGTTCTTGTTCGAAAGACTAGCATTTAGTTATGCAGCGTTTTGCACATTGATATAAAACACGTTTCTTCGCCACTGTTCCTTTGTACAGCCCTTGTATTCTTCTGTTTTTACCAGTCTTTCAAGTGAGTTAAACAGCGGAGAGGCCACCCAGCATGTGTCCGCTCTCTCAGTATCTTGGCATTGTACTTAATGTGCAACGCGTCCCTTGCATGGGTGTCATCTTAAGAAGTAGGAAGGAATCACATCCCATATTGGAGTTCAAAAACTAGAAAACGACACAAGTCTAAAAAGGCTTTCCCTAATAGTATTACAAGCGCATCCCCTGTGCATATAGTCAGTCTAGAAGTCGAAAATCTCTTCATGCACATCAAATCCAATTCCGTTCACATCAAACTGGAAGTCACTTTGCTTGCGACATTCATCCTTGAGCTTGTCAACAAGTGCCTTGGGCCCGCAGGCAAAAACAGCCACATGCGAAACACCAAGATCTTGTGCCTTCTGTTTGGCGTCCACAATGATTGCTTCGATATCAGGACGACCAAAATAAAGGTGCTGGTTGTTTCCCATCCGCATGGGTGCGGCATGGTCGGCCTTGGTCAAAAAGATGTCAGCTTGGACGTTCTGAATGGGTGGTTGGCTTGGAGTGACAGAAAAACTAGACGAGAATCCTTCCTGGAAGGTGTTTTGTGTGGTATTGAGCATCTCCACATCCGCTGGTTGCGACAAGGTTTCCAGGTTCAAGACGTTGAGCATATCCAGGTCACGAACTGCCCACACAAAACGCAAGTGTCTCAACTTCCTTCCAAGCTTGTGATCATGAATGATGGATTTGGCAACGCTTCCACAATGTGTAACACCAATACCACCCGAGACACAAAGTACCATTTTGTAGCGGTGGGAGTCATCAATATCCACCGAGAGACTCCCGTACGGACCTTCCATGAGAATGTTGACGTTTTGCTTGGTTTTTGCCAATTCCACAAGTTGTTGAGACCAACCTCCCAAAGCTCGCACATGAAGTGTCACTTCGGACTCATGAGGGGCAGATGAAATACTAATGGGGTGGAAGGCAAGGGGCCCAAGTTCAGGGACAGAAACTTGGACAAATTGACCGCAATTGTAGGAAAATCCATTGGGCTTGGGAAAGGAAAGTTTGACGACGTCGTCTGTAACGAGTTCAATTCTGGAGCGTCGAGGGTAGCGACATCCAGCCATGACGGCATAGCGGAAGACCATATCGACAATCCACCACGCCGCGACAAAGAGAATTGTAGTCACTTCATGCATGGTTGCAAAAACGATGACACACATGGCAGAGAGAATGTGGATGACCAGCCACACATCAAAAAATAGTCTGCGGAAGGTGGGATAGATACTGGTGGAGATGAGGACCAATGCGGCAAGTACCAGGAGAGTGCCAGACATGTTGTTTCCTCCATCCCACAAATACTTGAAGAAGTTGGGATCAGATCCCGAGAAGGCATAGATACTGTTTTCATCATCTTCTTGCTCTGCCGTGGCACCATCACTGTATGCATAAGCGACATATCCATGGAAGCAGGAGATGACCAGAGTTACCAAAGAGGCCAAGTTATGGAAAGGAAGCATGCGCTCAAAAGAAATCCCAAACAAAAACGACGTAATGGAATTGGTCTTGTTGGCAGTTAGAAAGGTGGCCATCATGGCATAACCTGCAAAGTCACCTGTTTTCTCAACATGAGGAGCAATAAAGGTAAAGTAGTAGCTTCCCAGAAAGACAATGAGCAGGGGAAGTCCCAGTAGCACCTGTCCGACCGTCAAGTAGCTCAAATCTTGAATGACAGGGATTTCCACTACAGGGATCACTTTTGGTATGAGTCGCATTTGCAGCGGACGCGACAATTGCCATCGGACAGCATAGATACCTCGCAGGATAGGAGACACCACAGGAAGCACAGGTTCTACCAAGAAATGGAAAATGGGAGTGTCCAAGGTCGTTCCCTTGTAGGGAGTGAACTTCTTCTTGGTCGGTGCTGTAGATGTTGCTGCACAATCTTGAGAGGAGGACATGGTGTGGTCAATGATGAATGATCTGCTGTGTTTTGCAGTTGTAGTGTATCGTGGCAACCTTTTATTTTGTGAGGATGTTGCCTTTTTGTTTGTTGCACTCCTCCCTCCACTACCGGTGGTACTCTCGTCACCATCTGTGTTTCATATTTCGCACGATAACATCCAGGGCCCAAAAACAACGATTTAAGGACAAACCGAACCACCAGAGGAGAGACCACCCTCTTCTTGTTGTTGTCGACCAGTGAATATCCCAGAATTCCAGCGACTATATTTAAGAGCATGTGTCACACGACCAAGTCGTGCTTCTGCAAATTTCGGAGTACCGGTAGTTTTAAAGAGTAGAGGTGCGCGCGCTGGTGCACCTATTCCCTACGCGTACCGTACCATACCGTAGGCTTGTACCGGTACTGGTTCCCCCTACCACCTTCGTATTCCGGGTTTGCATTTCGCAATGAAACCAGCATACCAGCAGACCGAGCAGTATGAACATATTGTATGTTCGTACCAATGCACATCGAAGAGTTCCCAAAGACAAACGACAAACAAGATTGATTGCACCACACCATTGCTCTCCATCATCATCGGAAAGTCCAAAATCACGAATTTCTGAAACAGAAACCTTCACAGATAGGAAAAAGTGAACCAAAATGGCTTCACGGAGGAACAACTTGAAAGTGGAGTCAACGGATGGCAAGTCCAACGCCTCCACTTCAGAGTCACATGCAGGAAATGCTGCAATTTCAAGTTCAGGAGCCACCGATTTTGCGTTGAAACTGTACAACACATTGGCTGGCGAATCTATGGATTACGTATTTGTTGGTCTACTGCTGCTGGCTGAGACACTGTTGGGTTTCCTCATTATTCGTAAAGTTCCCTATACAGAGATTGATTGGGAAGCCTACATGCAGGAAGTGGATTTTTGGATGGGAGGTGAATATGATTACCGAAAAATTTATGGTGGCACAGGCCCTCTTGTCTATCCTGCTGGTTTTCTATATTTATTTGGCCTTCTGCAATGGTTGACCAACTATGAAGTGTCTCGAGCTCAGCCCTACTTTTTGCTCTTTTACGTTTCAACCCAAGCCATTGTCATGGCCATGTACACCATGGTTGCAAGGTGGATCCGCAATCATCAAACTGCTTCATCTTCAGAGTCTTTGACACGTACTAGCCACACCATCTGGTCTCTTCGGGTTGCCATGGGTTGTCTCTGTCTCTCCAAACGATTCCATTCCATTTTCATGCTTCGTTTGTTCAATGATGCACCTACTATGTTGATGGCGTATTTCTCATTCTATTGCTTCATGAACCAGAGATGGAATGTTGGATGCTTCCTCTTTTCGCTGGCTGTGTCCTTGAAGATGAATGTACTGCTTTTCGCGCCCGGTCTGCTATACCTTTTGATCCAGGCATCACCCTATCGGACCATCCCTCGACTTGCCATCTGTGCCTTTACCCAGCTAGTGCTAGGGGCACCCTTCCTTTTAAGACATCCAGTTTCCTACCTACGCAAAGCCTTCGAGCTGGACAGGCAGTTTTTCCACAAATGGACTGTCAACTTCAAGTTCCTTCCAGAAGATGTCTTCCTTTCCAAATCATGGGCGATTCTGTTGTTGGTTTTGCATTTGGGGCTTTTGGGTATTTACACATTCCGCCTGTACCGGTCACACCGACCTTTGACGCCAGTAAATATTCTGTCCACTCTCTGGGTCACCAATTTCATTGGCATGTGCTGTGCACGGACCATTCACTATCAATTCTACTGTTGGTACTTTCCGTCCCTTCCTTTCTTGCTGTGGCTGGAGACGCCATATCCACTCTGGTTACGCCTGTGTTGTTTGGGGGCTATTGAGTATAGCTATTTGACCTTTCCAGCGACTCCTGTGTCATCGTTGGTGTTGCAAATTGCACATTGGGCCATTCTGCTTCCGTGCGTATTTGGACCTCTCACTTGCTGCGGGACGGATACGAAAAGTAATGCTGCCCTCAAACAGCAATAACCACCGCCAGTAGCGAAAACTTGTACCACTAAGAAAATATGTCTACCGGTACGCCATTGTGTATCCCAAATGGGTGTTTCAACAATAGACCTATGATCGGCAGAATATTATTTGCACTCCTCTCTGTCGGTAGCAAAGGCAACAAAATACAACATATAAAGTATAGTTCAAGTAGTAAAAGTTTATTCATAAAAGTATGGGTGTTGCAATGCCGTTTTGCAGGCTATACGGCGATCCGGGTCGTAGACGAGGAGCTTGGCAAGTAGATCGGCCGCATTGTTAGTGACCAAGGCACTCATGGGCACATGATCGGTAATGGGACGTTCTCTCCATTGAGGAAACTCCGCGTTGTAGTGGGGAAGACGAGTGACGGCGGGCCAAATATCTGCCGTGGGAGTTCCCTTGCGCTGAAAGATCTTGAAGATTTGGTCAATGTCGGACCGTCCAGGGAAGAGGGGCATTCCGGTGGCCATTTCCGCAAAAATACAACCAATACTCCAGACATCGACAGAGGTTGAATAACGATTGGCCCCCAACAAGAGTTCGGGTGCACGGTACCAGAGCGTGACGACCTCAAAGGTATAAGGACCGTTTGGAATGGCGGAGAGACGAGCCAAACCAAAATCAGCCAACTTGACCTGCTTTCCATCCGCGGAAATCAATAGATTATGAGGTTTGAGATCTCTATGCAAGATACGGTAGGTATGACAGCAGCCCACTCCCGCAATGATTTGCTGCATAAAGTTGCGAACGGTGGCATAGGGAAGTCCCTCTCGATCGGCAATGTCGTCGGACTTTTGCTGGTGGTCCATGTATGTCTTGAGATCGTGGGACACAAACTCGAAGACCAAGTACAAACCTCCCGGGTGCGATTGAATGATATCAAAGAGCTTGACAACGTTGGGGTGATCCAGTTCCCTCAAGAGTGAAATTTCACGAATAACGTTGCAAGGAACTCCTCCTTCAGGAGTGGAATCCGCGAAGGGAATGCGCTTGATCGCCACCGTATCTCCCGAGTCCGTTTTGGTTCCCTTGTACACAATTCCGTAGGCTCCCTGCCCAATGATTTCCGTCCTAGCGTGTAAAAGAGGAAGGAGTAAGAACGTGTTTATACAATCACAAGGGGAGAACAATGCACAAGACAAGCATCGTACCTTTCATATCCATCTAGAGGAGGTTCATCTTCCCCTACTTCCCCTCCGTTGCGGTGCTTCTTGCGGTCTTTTTCGTCGCTATCTGACATGATGTTGCAGATCTGGTTATCTATTCAAGTGAAGTTGCTTCTTGGGAGAGGTTGCTGTCCAACAGAGTACGAGAATCTCCTCTACTACTCCTCTACTACTACAACTCTTTCCTACAACGAAGAGTCAACGGTCCAAGGCTCTTCTCTGCCTCCAGTCCTCGGAGTTCCTATGACTCACGCTCCGTCCCAGCTCCTCGACTCTCTTGACTAAACTTTGGATACGGTTCAGGGTTTGATTCCTAGGACTCACTCAGGAAGAACCTCCTCGGATTTTCAGGGGAAGCACAGATCAGGACTATTCACCAGGTTCATCGTCTCCAACGTTCATACATTCTGTTCAGCAACTGTGGTAAGTGGCGAGTGGCGAGCAATCGGCTAGGTATGGGTAGACCACCGTGGTGGCGTTTCTTGGCCATCGATAGACATGCTAGCTGCAGCTACGAGTTGGTGCTGTGGTACGAGAGATGGGAGCTCTCCATACGTGCACCCAGACCTCGTGACAGCTTCCGTTTCTACAAGGGACTTCAGTGCATATTCCTTTTCCTCATCTCACAGTTTTCCTTGTTACTCGTACCGTTCTAACACTCTTCTCAACATGGCTACCAAAGCACTCTCCCTTCTTGAGCTCCTGGCTACTCGTGGAATTGGCAGGGTAAGTGAGATTCCGGTACATCCATACCCAATCTACCGGTAGTACAAACGCTCCGATTTCCCGACGTAGAGCCTCACCAACTGGTTTGCCGTTTGTTGCTCACTGCGGACGTGCCATAACAATCCCGTGGATATTCACAGGCAACCACTGTAAATACACGTGCAATTGGTCACTTGTTGGGTTACGCTGATGCTAATGTCGACAACGATGCAGGTGTGGAGGAAGACGTCGTTTCCAACGAAGAACAACAAATGGAGCAAGGGTCTCCCGAGTTGGATGTAGTGTTTGACAAACCTGTAGAGGCTCCAGCCATGGTGCAAGCACGACATGAGTTTTCCAACGAGTATTGGAGAGACTTGATTCATCCCTTCCAGTCCCCAGTCTTGGGCCAACGCCGTTCGGGTGGCGGCGGTGGTGGGTGGTGGGCCTCATCCAACTCTGTTCAAATGTCCAATCAACAAGAGCCCATTGACGTATCGTACTTGCACTTGGGACAATAAATGATGCCTGTTTTGGAAAGACAAGATTCCTACTACCAACGCACCAACTACTAGACGTATGCGGGTAGACAATCAAATTGATGGAATAGGATGCCTGACGTTTTGGATGTAAAGATAGTCTCCATTGAGAATGGTATAGTTACTTGTACTTTGGTACAGATAATACCTTGCTCTTCTTTGGTACTACTAGTATTAGCTTAAGCTTTACAAACTAATTTAGGGTTATGTACTTTCTGAAAGTTCCGTTCATTTTGTAGGAGGGTTGCACTGATGTCACACCCTGACACCTGCCAGACGAGTTTGCAAGACGACCACACGACGCTATCCAGAGACCACCATTGGCACATTATTCTACCGGTACCGCAACTGTTAGATTCTTCCGCGTCAGTCACCATGACATCTTCCGTCGACTTTTCGTCTGTTTTGCCACAAAACACAAACGCCATCATCGAAGGGTGGCTCCACGATGATATGCCATCCTTTGATGTAGGTGGAATGGTAGTTGGACAAGACATCAAAACGGCTCAACTCTGGATGAAGTCTCCTGGAGTGTTTGCCGGTAAGCCTTTTGTTCAAAAAGTTTTTGATATTTTGGGGTGCCAAGTTGCTTGGAACGAAGACGTTAAGGAAGGATCCTACCAGGAAATTTCTTCCAAAATCTGCCTGGCGACTGTTACTGGGCCAGTCTCGCACATTCTTCGAGGGGAGCGTACGGCTCTTAACACGTTGAGTCGCTGTTCTGGAGTAGCCACACTTTCCCACGAAGCTGCCACTAGAGCGAAGGATTTGGGGTGGGCAGGATGGGTTGCCGGAACGCGAAAAACTACCCCTGGGTTCAGAGTGGTGGAGAAGTATGGGCTTTTGGTCGGTGGAGCTGCAACCCATCGATTGGTACGATTCCTTCCTTGGGGAATAGGTGATGAAGTACTTCCAATCGATATCACGTCATGATGTCTCACCATTTATTTTACTCTTCTGCGTAGGATCTCAGTCAAATGGTGATGCTCAAAGATAACCACATTTGGTCTTCCGGATCGATTCAAAATGCCGTCCGTTTTGCCCGTAAAGCCGCTGGTTTCTCGCAAAAAATTGAAGTGGAATGCCAGTCCCTCGAGGAGGCCTTTGAGGCTGCCGGAGCTGGAGCAGATATTGTCATGCTGGACAATTTTGAGCCCGATCAACTTAGGAAAGACGCCAAAACCTTCAAAGAAAAGTATCCACATGTTTTGGTAGAGGCGAGTGGGGGAATCACTACAGAAACCATGCCTGACTTCCTTTGCCCACATGTCGACATTGTTTCCCTGGGAAAGCTTACACAGGGATATCCTTGTGTTGATTACAGTCTAAAGATTACCCACTAACTACATAGGACTCAATTGTGCAAGCCCGTGTGTACCAAAGACACAGAGGGAGATTCGTTTTTCAACGATGTCGCTCGTCAGCAGATGCGATGGAAGCCGATCGTCGACGTGCTTGATCCAACAAACACGGCTGTTCTTGATCCACCTGCCCAAAACTAGTGACTCGTTTAAGAGAAACTGGATTCAAGCTCGTCTTCCCAATACTCAGGGCCGACGATACACTTCCAGCGTTGCGTTCCCTCATTGGCTTACCATCATGAACGTTGAACTGTTCATGGACAATGTCTGGATGTAAAGGGGCGCTGTGTGTTCGTCGGTGTCTTGCCTTGTCATTCCGCGGCTTGGTATCGCTGGATGGCAGGGCTTCCTTGGACGGATAGGCAGGTCTAGTATCCGGATTCGGGAATGGAGCAGTTCGTTGGGGGAGTGCAGATACGGTTCGCCGAATCGGCACCTCTTGAGGCCTTGGTGGAAGTGTTGATTTGCTCGCACCGTCCAAGCCGACCACCTGAGGTGCAACAACAGGTGCTTGATGCAATGCAGTCATGTATTTGGCATTAAACTGTGCTTCAATATCATTTTGAGTTTCGCAGTCATGAAACCCCAAGTTGCTTGCTTCTGTTTCCGAGAAAGCCTCTTCTCCATCTGTTTCATATCCCGAGTGGCTGTGGGCTAGTTCTTCTGGCGGAATGCCGTCATAGTCCATGACGAGTGGTTGCCCTTCTTTTCCCGGTTCACACAAAACTTCAGGCATGGCCATAATATCACCTCGACTTCGTTGACGATTGTAAAAAACTGTGCGTCGCGAGATTTGGAGAGACACGAATACGGCCACTGTTAACAAGGGGAACACAGCAGAATAGTCACCCGCAACTTTGTAAGAACCCGCCATGGTGTCCTCAGGGTTGAATGCATCGATAGTCAAAGTCAGAATCAAAATGATTGCCATGTGGGCCCGGACTGTGGTCATTCAACACGTTAGTCAAAGCTGTGGTTGTATCGCATTTCTCTCATTGCGGTTGTACTTACATGTTACCACATGTGTGGCCCCCATAATGCACAGTAACTGTGAGAGAGGGGTGAGACGAGGTACAGGTATGATGAAGAAGCTCCAACATGAGCACTTACTGCGACGCATGGATATGCCGAAATACTCCAGGTTGTTCCAAAATGTCCCGAAATTTCACCCATTAGATCAGTCAGAAAGTGCGAGGAAGCGCATCCAACGAACAGTGGAGCCCAAAAATGACCACCAACAATTCCTGTCCCTAGACTCAACCCAGTGACAACTATCTTTGCACCTGCTATGAGGGCTGAACACCCCAAGCCGAAACCTCTCACTTCTCCATCTTCATGTTGGGAGATACACATCCCGCGAGAAACAAGGCCAGTAGAAAGATCGTCGCCTTGTCCGAAAATGGGAAGGGGGGTCCTTCCCTTGTCAATCAAGTTTTGCAGTTGGCTCTCGCCCCAAAACATGACATGGGGGACATACATACAAATAAGTCCAACAACGGCACCCATGGCAACACCAACAAACCCTGCCCTAGTCGGGGTATTCATTTTCCCAAACACTTTCACCCCACTGGAACCCAAGGATGGAACAGTCGCTCGATGGATAAGTTGCACATCTGTATGGCTGGACCCCACAAGTGGCGTAGTTTCACAATCGTAGGAAGCATCGCTATTTCCTGTCACCTCGGTTTCCGCATGATTCTCCGTGTGATACAGTCCATGAACTCTCGCCTTCAAGAAAAGGACGACTCTGGTGTAAACTATACCAATCATGCCACCAAAGATCCCAAAGACGATTGCAGTGTGAAAAATTGAGGAAGGAAGGGATTCATTCAAGAACGGGTATTCATAGTACCCAGTCACATCATTCCCTGTTGCTAGTCGGTTCGTGAGTACAGCAACGATGGAGGCAATTGTAGCAGACGACAAAGCCTCGTAGTACTGCAGTCCCATCCGGTGGGGGACTTCCAAGACAAACAATGCCCCAGCCATGGGGAAACCAAAGAAACCACCCACTGCAGCAGCTGCGGCGGTGATGTTGAGTACCCGCGCAGAGAGAACAGATTGCTTACACAGGACGGCAAACCACGAGCCTATCATCCCAGCCGTTAATATGAGGGGAAGCTCTGGACCTAGACTCAACCCTGATGCCATACCAGCCGTAGATACAAGAAAGAGCGATAGAAATGAATCTGAGTCTTGGACACCACGTGAATGCAAACTGTTGATCCATTCATTCTGTCCAGGTATCTTGATGGACAGGGCTGCCGAAATGTATGCGAGAGTGCCTCCAAAGATGGCAGGAGTTATCCACATGTAATTGTAGAGAGGAAACAATCCCTCGGTCGCAGAAAATACACCCCAACTCAGTAACTTCTCGGGGAGAGTCTTCCAGACAAACTCAACGCAATACTCGATCAAAACCTTCCAGGCGGCAGTGAAGATCCCCATGAACAAGCCAAGAAGTACCGCCCATGAAAAGTGCTGGATTGAAGTAAACTCTGGATAGGCTGGGTCAAAGAACACAACGCGAAGGAATGATGGGAACACAAAGTCAGAAGCCGACAAACGCAAGTATCGGGAAATTTGCAACAAACCCCAATCGAAGATATTTGAACTGCTGGGGCCTGCCCTCCCCTCTGGCACTGTTCGCCCACAGTCTTTCCTCAAAGCAGTAGATTCATTTTCCCAAGGGAGCCAAGTTGGGGAACGTCCTATACTGGATACGGGGTCAGAATATCGAGGATTCAATTTCTTGAGTTTCACTTCAGTGGATGGGCCACTGAAGTCGAGACCTGCGAGGCCGTTCTGGTAACTGTTCATTGATAGCACCGAAGAAATGTCCGAAGGAAACGACAACTGACGGTCCTCTCCCAGAATCGCGAGAGGCTCAGATTCTGATGTGGCATCCATATCGGAAAAGGTTTCGTCGAGAAAAGTTGTTCCGAGGAGTGTGTTGGGTTTCTCAATGGGACAATATTGTACTGACGATTGGGGGGCAGCGGGATAAAAAGGATTTCGATCTGCAGGTTTCCACTTCAAAAATGTGGACTTTGGAGAGAGACGGTTGACATCCCGAGTGGCCAGCGGTATTGATCGAGCCTTGACAGGAACACCCGCTGAACGATCGAGTCGACGGTTCTCCTCGGCTATGCCCAACCAAAATTAGAGAACGATGAGATTAGGTTCACGGTTGCCTTACATGTAGGAACCCATAAACACACAACAGACTTACTGGAATGAATATCCTTCCTTCGAGGGTCCTCAGGGTGATTAGCTTCTCTATCCATCTTCCACACAGCTGAGAATTTGTGAAAATGTTTGAAAAAGCAACACTTTGCATCACCGACAGAAAAAAGAATGCCCTTGCAAAGACCACAGTAACGGTAAGTTATATTCCTCCTCTAGCTGGCGTTGGAGTGTAGGTAGCAATTGATAACTTGCGGGATACAACGAGAGTCTTGGGAGATAGACTAGGAAAGCACATAATAATGCACCCGACCAATCCGACTCAAAACCCAAAAAAATCCTTCCTTGCTTTGGAGATGAAACAGAACGATCAACACATTATGGAATCCATTTTGCAGTCATGATCTTCTAACACGATATCTTGTATTGGATTTATCCTTTGCTAGGAATCCACATGGGCGATATCCCAAGGTCCACGCAGTGTCATCTTATGCCTTTGCAAGTAGTAGTTCCAAGTCGGGATAAGAATACATAAGACGAAAAGTATGCAAAGAGCTGCCATTGTCTCGGAAAAAGTCAAGAGCGGAAGGGTAGCCACCACAATGAGAACCGTAATAGTCAAGGGAACTGTAATGTAGTTGATAGGTTCGCGTTAGAATGGATGTGTGCACAAGTTGCACTGACACCAGAAGCAGACTACCGTGGTTCACAGTCATACAGGTGCGCAATTCACGGTGCTCATGTACCCAGGAGCAATGTGACGTACCCCATGGTGTTTTGGCTTGAATGGCCACTTGGTGTCTCGCAGAGGGATATAGGGCGAAAAAGACAACTGATGTCGAAACCATATGATATACCAACAAATTGTTTTGAAGCCGACTGGCCAGTAGAGTGGTAGCAAAGAAAGCGGCAGTGAGGGAGAGTGTCCCTCCTTGAAAGGGTGGACGTTTGGTAGCATCCTGAGAATGAGAGTCCAAAACAAGACGAGGCCTACCATTGGCGTAGGCGTAGTCACAAGCAAAAAGATGAACTCCAAATCCAAACACAGCCAAGGCATAGACAGTATCCGAAGAGTAGGAAGCAGTCAAGGTTTTCAGCACAGCTGCCAAGAATCGCAACAAGGCCGCCATCAGTAAGCCGTCGGTAGTACGGTGACGCAACTTGGTCTGACGTGCCTGAGGAGAGCTCAATGTGGTTGGAGCATTGTACAAGATGACAATGAAGAATGCCAACCACAACAAAACGAGAGAGCGTTGTACCCGTACCAAGAGAAACAGCGACGACGAAGATAGAGAAGTCTCTTGAACAACACGGTACCCAGCCAAGAAGAAACAAGTCAAGATCCACTCTTGCCCCACAACGATTGATGTAGCCACAAAATCCCACCAAGGAACCATGACTGGTTTGGAACAAAACCGAGAAAATACTTCGTTATAAGAGCCTTGATATGGGCGTTGATACTGTTGTGATGAGAATTGGTGGGAATTCAACGGTGTTTCGTTGAACCCGGCCCACAACTGGGCTGGTTGGACTTTCATGGTGTTTTTTGTGAGGAGGGTGGTCTCCTGCCACCTTTCTTCTGGTGGAATCGAGCTTGTCAAGCAATGCACTGTACTTCCATTCTTGTGAATTGCCAGTACATAGTTGCATATATATCTTGCGGAGCACTCTTCAAATCGTTCTTCCGAATTTGCATCACATGCTAATTTTCTTTTTGTGTCGTCATCGTCAACACTTGGTTGGTTCGTTACATGATGGCAACGACTGAAGATGAAGAAGCCTTGGAGTTGACTATTGACAGAATGACTCAACCAGATGGTGGCTGTTTTGATCCTCGCCATGGCCACTCATTTCGGGCCGTTTCCTTTCTCCTCCCCCTGCACGTTTGTGCCATTTGTTCGCAACGGTTGCAGGCACTGAGTCCCTTTTCTACGTCTCCTGTAGTTCAGTGCATTGCTTGTAGCTTGATTGCACATCGGAATTGTGCATTGTCTCCAACGACGCATTGGAGCGACGTATGTCCAGTGAACCATCCAACGTTGGTGCCTACCGGGAGTCTAGACCAAGGAAGCGAGGAGAATCATCTCAATATTGACGACGTCAACGACACGAATGATGAGAGTTCCTTGGAAAATTCACCGCCAGCAACAACCTCAACAAGGGACGATGAGACTTCTCAGGCTTTGACAGAAACATATACAGAAACTGCTTCTCCAATAGGGCAACCAGACCCTTTTGCAGAAGCGACATCCGAAGGAACAGAGGCAATGGATCCGGTCTCTTTTGAGTGGACAGCCGAAGGCCCACCAACCCACTGGGCCGCAGGTCAATCATTTGAAGGCGTTTTGCCTCACAAATATCCAACCCAAGAGGGTGGTGGCAACAAGGACGACTTTCAGGACGGTGCGGAGTCCGAGCAAGTACAAGTTCCCTTGCACTACTCGACCCATCCCTTTGCTAGTGTTTCCAGAGCACTGCACGACAACATTGTAGTCCACTTCACGGGAAAGTGGAGCGAGAATCAAGACGGAGATGTATGTCCTATCGCTAGTAGTAGTCCAAATGCTCCAACGATCGATCCTACTCCAGACTTGTCGGGCCTCCCGAGCCCCGACTCTACAGTCTCAAACAACAAGCCTCTTCACAAATCACAATCGTTTCAAAAGCCTCTCAGTTTGGCGGCCGTTGCAGGCGGAATCGCTGGCGGAGTTGCCGGTCTTGCAGTAGCAGGCCCTGTTGGTGGTGTGGTTGCAGCGCTTGGACAGTCCGCTGGCCTCCTCGGGGTCGTCTTGGAGGGTTCAGTTGCGATTGGGGTCGTTTCCTCCGGAATTGCAGCTGGTGGTCACTATGGTCAACATATACAAGAAAAATTGGACGAAAAGCGAGTCCTAGCGCTAGGCGAGGATAATCGACTCCTTCTTGTTCGCCCTACCGTTCGCACCGACCCAATTTGGTTGGAACTTTATGATGCCGCGAGACAATCTCACAATAGGGGACTGCCTTTTCGACTATTGCCATCGGACTCCCTATCGCGAGATCGATACGAACGCAAATCAGATATTGTAACTACAGGTGAAGATGAAATTCCAACAAAAGACAAAGTTTTGCTCTTGGCAAGCCGAGTGCTAAACAACAAGGAAAGCCTTCCTGGTCACGTCTTTCGTCAGCTGATCGAATGCCTCCGCGAACGAGCATCCGAACGAGGGCTCCTTGACGAGATTGTATTACAACGAGATGAGCAGAAGTCAACATCAGTACCTGAGGACTTAGAAATTGACGCCACAACGGTGGGAGAGCGGGATTTGATTTGTGCGCGAAGGCAGGATGCTCATGCCGTTATCAAGTTTGTCACTGCAACGTTGCTGGAGGTCCGACAAGAATTTGCTTCATCATCAAGCATGACAGAACTGACAGCATCAGCTGTGGAAGGCCTTGTGTTTGGACAGATCTATGATTTGGTTATGGAAGAGATTGAGACTGATCTACGCGATTGTGACAATTCACTTTTAGAGAAAATTGAATGTTTCGAACAGGAGACCAAGCAAAGTTGTTACGGGACAGCCGGCCACAAGGAGTCCATCTCGGAAGAAGCGTTGGATGCCTTAAGGCAGTTGCCAGAGGCTCATTCAGCTGCTGACAAGCTCCACTACTGTGTTATATTCCTTGAGAAGATATCGGAATTTTTTGCCAGATCTACCAATGATGAGTCAGGGAAGAAAGGTCCCAAGGCTTTGGGGGCTGACTCTCTGCTGAAGCTAGTGTGCCACCACATTCTCGTGGCCAAGGTGATGAGTATCAACGCTCAAATCGCTTTTTTGGATGACTTTGCCCAAGATAAGCAGTTGCTACGGGGCCGGGAAGGTTATGCATTGATCACAATGCAGGCATCGCTTCATTTCCTCAATGCGAGCGACAACTTGATTGCCGATATTTTTGAGCAAGACGATGACTAGATGGATTAAAGATAGATTAATCTTCGTCTTGCAGGTTTTAGCAATGCTGTTTTGTTACACGTGGAGATGTTTGGAAAGGGTGTGTGACAACAGCCACAAACTGTTGGCTACTTCAAGGAGACGGACAGACATGTATGACATCCCATCAAAAAATTGGACGGTTGGCCATTGAGATTCGTCTCCTTGGATCTCGGCAGTCCATTCCTATTTTAGCTATCTTGCTGTTTCTTCCCTAGAACAGCATCGCAAAATATCATTCAGAGGTTCCTTCTTTCCACGAGATCCAAGAAAATGAAGTTAACTTCTCCAGCTTTGGGATTGGTGGCAATTGCCGCCTCGGGCATTCAAGGTTTCGCCCCAAGCACTGCTTTCCTTGCTTCGCGTGTTGCTGGAGCGAGGATGGCATCTGAGACTTGTCTCAGTGCCCAGCCAGCCTTGGCCAGTGCCGCCAACGAGGCTCGTGGGCTTGCTATGGATAGTATTGCTGCTGCCAAGTCTGGCCACTTGGGTTTGCCTCTTGGTGCTGCCGAGATTGGAGCTGTTCTCTACGGCTCTCAGGTGAGTATTTCAATCTGTCTATGGTTGATAGTTGGTCGTCAAACATTGCTTAATTCTAACTTCTGAAAATCTTCTTTTTGTTGCTTGGCTAGATGACTTACAACGCTGCTGACCCTGCCTGGATCAACCGAGATCGTTTCATCCTTTCGGCCGGCCATGGATCCATGTTCCTGTATTCTTGGCTCAATCTTGCTGGTTTCGACCTTCCCATGGAAGAGTTGAAAAACTTCCGTCAACTTCATGCCATGACCCCTGGTCACCCTGAGTTCCCTAGCTCTCAACACAAGACCCCTGGAGTTGAGGCCACCACTGGTCCACTTGGCCAAGGAGTTGCAAACGCCGTAGGTGTCGCTGCTTCGGAAAAGATGGCTGCTGCCGTTTATAACACTGATCAACACAAGATCTTTGATCACCACGTTTTCACTCTTGCCGGAGATGGTTGTTTGCAAGAGGGAGTTTCCGCCGAGGCAGCCTGTTTCGCTGCCCATGAAAAGTTGGACAATTTGATTGTTTTGTACGATTCCAACGCTGTCACTTTGGATAAAATGGCTGACTACACTCAGTCGGAGGATATTTTGAAGCGCTATGAAGCCTATGGATGGGAGGTCTTTGAGGTGGACGGACATGATCTTGATGCCCTTGATGAAGCTATTGCCAAGGCCAAGAAGAGTGACAATGGAAAGCCCAAGTTCATCAAGTGCAACACTATCATTGGAAAGGGTATCGAAGAGACCGAGGGAACTAGCAAGGCTCATGGAGAAGCTGGAGTTAAGTTTGTTGATACGGCCAAGAAGAGCATTGGGCTTCCAGAAGGCGAGAAATGGTTTGTTTCGCAAGCAACCCGCGACTATTTCACCCAAGTTCATTCAAAGAACGCTGCCTCATATGATGCCTGGCAAAAGACTTTCTTGGAGTGGAAGCAAGCAAATCCTACCCTTGCCACTCAATTGGAGGACGCCCTTACCGACAACACCATGTCTGCTGAGGAAATGATTGCCAAAATTCCTCAAATGGGTGAAAAGCCTGAGGCTACTCGAGTTACTGGAAACAAGGTCATCCAGCACATTGCTGAGCTTGTCCCTAACTATGTTTCTGGATCTGCTGACTTGCATGGTTCTACTCGCAACTACATCAATGACGGTGGAAATTTTGGAGCTGGTCACGACAAGTCGTATTCTGGCCGAAACCTCTATTTTGGAATTCGAGAGCACGCTATGGGTTCCATCCTTAATGGATTCGCATACCACGGAATTTTCAAGATTTCTGGATCTACTTTCTTGGTTTTTGTGGATTACCTTCGTGCGGCAACTCGCATTGCCTCGTTGTCTGAATTGAACCGCGTTTCCTACGTCTTGACCCATGATTCCATTGGTGTTGGAGAAGACGGACCCACCCATCAACCTGTGGAGACCGTTTCCGGACTCCGTGTTATCCCTAACCTCGATGTTTTCCGCCCGGGGGATGCCGAAGAGACTGTGGCTTCCATGGTCCACTCTGTAACCCGAAAGGAGGGACCAACTGCTCTGATCTACTCTCGTCAAAACATGGCCCAAAACATGGCCATTGACTTCATGGAAAGGCGACGAGGCGCGCTTAAGGGAGCCTATGTTGCCAAGAAGGAGAGTGCTCCGTTGGATATGATTGTCCTTGCCACCGGTTCGGAACTTCAACATGCTCTTTCTGTCACCGCAGACATGCCTGGAGCTCGGGTAGTTTCCATGCCTTGCATGGAGTTGTTTGAGCGCCAAGAAGAGAGCTACAAGGAAGAAATCCTCCCTTCATCTTGTACCAAGCGCATCGCAATGGAAGCTGGTGTGACAGGACTTTGGTACAAGTACGCCTCCAAGGTCGTTGGGGTTGACAAGTTTGGATTCTCCGCACCTGGAGACACAGTAATGAAGGCATACGGAATGACAGCTGAGCACTTGAAGGCTGAGATTGAGTCCATGGCTTAGATATGCGTTAAAGTAGTTCCTTGTGATTGGTCTGTTTGAGAACATTTTCGAACGTGAAGTCTATATTATCTTGTGGCTGAAGTACAGACAAATAGAACATCGTGCAAGGTATGCTACAAGTACTGTCGGAAAATAATGATCTTAAATGGTAGCAGTCCAAAAATTAATTAGTAGGAGCTATTGGAAAGACCACGAGTACCTGTACTACTGTGGCAGGTAAGACAATAACATGCTGACCTGTGTGAGTCCTTTCCAAGTCACTCTGTGGTGTATTTCAGCAACACAGCCAAGAAGCTATGAACAATTCGACACAAGGTTTCAGGTTGGGATTAACTGTAGAACGATCAAACGGACAGTACTATTCTACTCAACATGTCAAACCTGAGATAGACACATCACAGGGAAAGTAGATTCCTTCCTTTGTTAACTGAAGACAATGCGAGGTGGAGGCGCCTTGGGTTTCCTTTCCTCAAGTCGCTTGGAAGCCCGCAGTCGAAATGAAGCTTGTGCAATGGCAATCAAATCCGCGTCTGCCTCTTTCTTCAGAGTTGTTTGGATCTTTCGCTTCTTCCGCGGAGGTGGAACTTGTTCTCCATCGGTTTCTTCTCGTGGTAGGTATACACACTCTCTTTGTCGAAAGTTATCAAACACATGGGCACATTCTATGCACTTGTTGACCAACCGGAGAAAAAAGTCGCGACAGCATCCATCATCATTGCGCCTGTGACCACCACGTTCGAACTTATTCGAATCCCATTCCTGATATAAAAGGAGAAAGCAAACATCGAGCCAGCTCTTCAAGGCAATATGAGGCTTGATCGTATCTTTGTGTTCCATGTTGTACTCCATTTGTGCAATCCTGAACTGGAACTGGACAGGTAGTCGAGAAAGATCTCCAGCATAGCCCGCCAAAGTTGCATCCGGTTCTACAGCCTTCTCAGCTTCCTGAAAGATTGCCACATCCAACGGATCTGTTGCATTTTGGAAATCCCAACTTGGAAGGGAAGGGGAAGCGATGGGAGCAGATCTACTTGGTCTCGTCGTATCTGCAAGCCGCTCCCAATCTATGGGTGTGATAGTATCATCTTCGGTGTTGTTGTCGAGGAACCCCTGGAGACAATTGTTGATAAGTTCATAGTCAGGTCGATCAGCGAAACCTAGTCCAGCCAGATGGGAAAAAGCTGTGCGTAAAAGACCCACTTTGTTGGCATCTTTGGACAGCAGTAAGGGATCTGGTAGCGGGAAATTGTCAACATTCACATCTGGAGGCGGGTCAAGACCACCTTTGTTTCGCTTAAAAAGTGCCTTGTGATACTCGTTGCCAAACAGCATCATCTCAGTTTGATCCTTGCCATCGTAATCCCCATCCCCATGTATGCGCTCTTTGAGCTTCTGACAAGAGGAACGATCTCGATTGGCCGCGAAGAGCATCCAAGGCAGACCTCCACTAATCAAATCACAAAAAACATATAACAGACTCCACAAGTCATCTCGAGCGCAGTAGTCTCTCAACTGGTGCACACGAAGGGACGCGTACATGCTGGTTCCCCGAAAGTCAGCAGTGGTTCGCTCCTTGCGTAACTGCCCCCTACCGCCATAGTTTGGTGGGCGCATCCACTCTTGTTGTTCATCCCAGGGGTGATCGGGATCACCAAAGGTGGATTCATTGGGGACGACGACTGATTTGGACAATCCGAAATCCACCAAACAAAAATCCTTGAGACCACGCTTGACACAGTTACTAGGCTTGACATCGCGGTGGACGACTCCAACCTCATGCATTCGCTTCAAAAGGGGCAACATTACATCGGCTGTGAGATAAACGGCATCTTGGACTCGTATCCGACGAGACTTATACTTGGTGGCCCAATCGCGAATCCAGTGCATATCCTGGCCTGGGAAGTACTCCATGACAATGGCTGAAATGGCCTCTGTCCGAAAATGTCCCATGTATTGTGGGACTGTCTGGGCAGGGACGGTTTGATCGAGAAATTGGAGAATGGCAGCTTCCCCCATCAGCACACCTGAGTTTCTGAAATCATTGTTCTCAATCTTGGCAGCTGCCAACCGAGCACGTGTTCCGGGAACTGCGCCCTCAAAAAGAGGAGAATCATGATGATAGTGCATATTGATACACTTGTGAATACTACAGAAGGTGCCCTTGCCCAAGTTCCCCAACGAAAAGTAAGGACCAAGTCTGGCACCGATGCGAGGGAAATCCCCAAAGGTGGTGGTGACAGTTGGTCCTCCAAAATTCGGTGTTGATAATGCAGCTGTCAGTGTTGTTTTAAGTCCATCCACTGCCGTTCCATGCGGCGTCCCTCGTCTCTCCGATGTGGGTCCAGCCGACAAAGGAGCAGAGGCGGATGGATCCACATCCACTTCCCCCTCCGAGTTCACAGGCCGTTGTTTCTTGTCTATAGCCGCACCTACTCCTGCACTGGTACTCTCCCCAGTCTCTGCAGTGGCATGTCCGTTGCAATTGTTGTTGCCGGCCTCCAAGGTTGGAACAGATGATGAAACGGATACTCTCAAGTCGCTCATTGTACTCGTAGCTGCAGAGGTCATCTCTACTAGCATTGAGCACTCCAAGGGGACGTGTATGACTCTACCGGTAGCGTACTACTAGGGTAGTAGGACTCACTCGAAGTAGGTTGTTGTGACAAGGAAAGTTGTCTCCCGTCTCTCTCGCCGTTGTGAAAAACAAAGCCCGCAGAGGACGAGGAGGCCTTCGTTTTCTGACCACCATGCGTGGTGCGTCGTGGCCAACGCCGTCCAACAAGCTGCCAACACTTGCACATGTGACGTCAGCAAGACGGTACTGGAAGGTGGGTTTTTATCCGATGTGCACTCCGTAAGGATTCTACGTGGGGTATCCCGTGGGATTGACATGCTGTACTCGTGCTCCTAGGAGGCGAACTGAGAAAGATTACTAATAGTTAGTTTTCTTCCAAGCATTACTGCTGTGCCACTCCCTCTCAAATACCAATGGTTGGTTCAAAAAGGGCCCAAAAACCTTGGTACAGGGCGTATCCCTGAGGAAAAGGAGGGAAGTGCGAAGCAATTCGCAGAAATCGGCTTCCTCCACATCGGGAGATGTGGAGGTACATTCAAGCAAAACCAGATCAGGCAAATTCAAAAGTTGATCCAATTCCGGAGCGAAGGGAAAATGGAATGGATCAATGCAAAATTGATTGTTTGTAGGGGTGTGAACAACCGCCAGTCGACGTTGGGGCCCAGCCCAACATCGCAACGATCGTAGCTCCATGGCTGGTCCCTGCATAGAGGCGTCGACTTTGGCCAAGAAGACTTCACCAGTGTGAACGTTCATTCCTAGACCACGAGCAATGGGGCGTCCATAGCTGGTGTCATTCAAGGAACTAATGGCACAACTCTTGAGCTTGAGCTGCAAAGAGTTGCCGTAATCATCAGCAATATCTGCCAACAAGTGGAGCAACCAGTTGGACATTTGCACCGAGGTGCCTTCCTTGTCCTCAAATCCCCCAACAATGTGAACTTCCATGTTTACGAGATCATTGAAGAGGTAGCTTGCCTCACATGTCTTTTCTTCCCATTGGGGTACGTCGCAATGTTGCTGTAGTTGCTTTCGTTGACTGTGATGAGCCAAGTGGGAGTTGACAATGTCCCGGACACACTTGTCGTAGCAAGTGTCATCTAAGTGAGTCATGGTAGACAGAGGAGCACGTTGTGAAGACTTGCAAGTACTGTGAAGAGCAAGAATATGGCAAGTGGTTGCCCTGTCACTTGCAAGAATATCACAATCGGAAGAGATGGCATGTGCCACCTCACCCTGAGCGACATACACAACGCGTTCCGATGTTGATTGGTTCAGAGTCACAGGAGCTTCAGCCAAAAGAGAGTCGCACCTATCCGTCAGATCTGAGTTTTGTGCAAGGTATTCATCTACTCGACCAGATGTTGGCAAGTAGACTGGATCGTTTGATAGGTACTCCCCCAAATCCTCATCGTCTACACATAACTGAGTCTTTTTTGAGTCTTCCCAATATGGCTGTCGTTTATAGTCAACATCTCGATGGAGTTTGATTCCATGCTCTAGACTAACAAGTGTCCCTGTGGAGTCAGAATTGAAGATCACCATGTTGAATTTTTCCTCCGATCTGGGAAATATGGGACCGCTTGTTGTTAAGGGCGTGGCCAAACACCACGACACAATACACCAAACTTCCAGCAGCTTCACATGCCGATCGTCGACGTGCGAACTCGCAGTAAGGAAGACGTCGTGATCGACTCCACAGAGAACAAGAAGTTCTTTGTGGATAGGTGCGGCACTTTGTACAGGTGAGTGTATCTGATTGGCTCAAGCATTCCATTTTTGGCGAAATACTACCAAAGACGTCAGCATGATGCTTCTTGTTGGCGACGGAACATCACAACTTCCTGCAGCACTTCTTGTACGAGTATATTCCTTGGCACATAAAGGGAAGGAGGTGGTACTCTTGTTGATATTTGGTACTTCAACAGAGAAGAGTGGCAAGAAAAGAGGAGGAAATGGCAGAAGAAGAGCAGCAGCAGAGAGCCCCCTCTCCCCCTCCGCGCTTTAATCTATCGGTAGCAGCCATTCTTGCTGCTGTGCAAGTACCATCATAGTACTATAGCAAGCTGCATCAGTAGCGCAGTAGTGACAACGAGTGATAACGCACCGGTACCAGGAGTATTGTAGCAGCACTACCGGTACTTCTCTTGTCTCTAGCACTACCGGCAGCTAGTAGCTACTACTACTAGTAGAATATAGCTCCGAGGACGAGAGGTAGAGCTGACAATACGGGAGGAGGGCGGCATGTCGGAGTATCAGTACACAAATTGCTACCGGTACTACTACCGGTAGTACCGTTTAGTAGAAAAACGTGCATACTGCTCTGTACCTCCTGCATGCTGATATTTACTACGTAATTTGGTCTCAGATGTACCCGCCGAATGTACATTCATCTGGGCCCCGGCCATTTGACTTTATTGGTTTCATCAACTTGCAAATTGAGTCTAAAACCGTTAATCAAGTGGATAAAACTTGCCTTGAGTCAAAACTAATTTTAAAAG
>WXVQ01000149.1:0-52412 GCA_013372465.1 Nitzschia sp. Nitz4
CTTCACACAAGTATACACGGACCTCCATGTTTTGAAGCATGGGCCTACCAGGTGCTTCTTTCTTAGCGTCGTTTCCTTTGCCTGAGCTCCCGTCAGTGCCATTGTTGGTAGCAGGAGTAGTAGCAGTCTTGGTACATGTAGCAGCACCGGCAACAGTGACATCGTCAACAACGTTGCCAGCACCATTGCCAGCACCAACAGCAGCAGCAGAGGGCTCCTCAGTCTTGGCCTCCGCGACAGCGGTGTTGGTGGCAGTCTTGGTACCTGAGGCAGCGGTAGCAGCATTCGGAGTAGTACTAGAGGAAGTACTTGTAGGAGTAGCCCCCTTCTGCTCAGGACCGCGATTGATGTGCAATGTCCACACAACACAGAACTGTTTGTCAGTGGAGTCTGGCTTGAGACCGAGCATGACTGCATAGTCGTTACCCTGTGCCACCTTCTTCAAGCCACCATTGCTATCGACCGAAGCTTCAAGAATGCCAACAAGGCGCCTGGTGCCGTGAACATCTTCAGGTTCCTTCTTCTTCTTGGTCGCTCTAGACGCATCCAAGTTTTCACTATTGGTACCGGTGCCAGTACGGGCACGGGTACTAGAACTGGTATTAGTACTGGTACCGGTGTCTGGTGGTGCGGGAGAAGCCTTAAAGAAAGCAATGTCTGGATTTCCGCTCCTGTCTGCCTTGTCATCCCAACCCCAGTCGTACACCTTGACGCCATTGGCACCGCACTCGCCTTCAAGGCCCAAAGACGGCAACTCCCCTGCAAGCTTTGTCTCTAGCACTTTGTACAATCCACCAGTAAGGTCTGTCTCTTTCCATTTGTCTTCCCTTTGTAATTCTCGAAGAAAAGAAGCAACATCTTCTTCCAAAGTTTGAATTCTCGCCAAATCGTCTTCCAACTCGACACATTTCTCTGCAAGTTTGCAATAGTACTCAAGCAACAGCAGACCTAGAGGACTGCAAAGAACAGAACAACCCATTGGAAGGCATGCACAGCAGGACCTAAAAACTTGTTTGAGCAGCTTTGTAGTTTCCTGGGGCCGCTGCGGTTTTGAGGGGAACAAAAACGGCCAGACTCAGAGTGACTCATGTGACTCAGTGCTTGCACGACGGGGTACTTCAAAGTCCCATCATCATCACGAATCATTGATTCCTTGTAACGTTCCTACCTTTCTTCTTACACTACAGGTACTGTACTAGTATTACCTTAAAATAATATCCCCTTCCAAGGCAACAAGGAAGTGACCATCACCTGCTTCCTTAGCTTTGCCAGTGCTCCACATTTCGTAACAAGGCCTTGGCTGTCCTCATGGTGGTGCTGTTGATGATCCCCCGCTCGACGAATCGCCTCTCCCGTCGTGGGGTACGGATGGATCACATTGACCAGCGACACCACTCCTGTCAATTTGAATTGCTTTCCATTGACAAGGACGTCAGTGGCACTCAAGAGAGAACACCCTTGCTATTCAACACAATCATATGGCACAGCGTAATATCATTGTCCTACAAGATACAATGCCGTTCCTACTTTGCAAAGAGAAGCCAAAGTGTTTGATTTATCAACTAGACAAAGAATCCTCGTTCCTAGCTAGAAAGACAGCACCTGATTTCAGAATTTTCTCGCCGGACAACACCACCACACGACGTCCATTTCCATGCCCCAGTGATTCCAATCGGTGGGTCAGTTCTCGGGCCAAATAAATGCCAACTCTCATTCCAACATTGACTCCACCACTGTTTCCCAAGTGCTGCACAGGTCATGGGAGTTTTGAGTGATTTCATTCCTTTTTTCTGTTGGAATATCGTTGTGTGATACTCAATACTGTGCGAAATCGAAAGAATGACTTGTAGATAAAATTGGAAACGTTGTGTTTGAGTAGCCAGTTCTGATTCGTTGCACTACCTGAGTTGTGAGATTGTGCACAGTGTGGATAAACAACAGTGCTGGATTGGCCAACCACATCTGGTCAAGAAGTTGGAAAGGAAATTCGATTGATAGAAAAGATGGTGCATGTCAACACTCAGTGGATGTGTTCGGCGGATATCATCTTTCGGTGTTTGTTGTTGTTGTGTCGTTGTTGTTTTGTGACAAGTGGTTGTGTCGTTTTCGTCTTGCCCCCACCCTATGTCATACAATATATGTTTTGTCGTACCAATGTCTCCGAAACGTCTTGCCAACGGATACGTGCTGCGATGCCTGGATGTTGTGCGGACCAAAACGAAATCCAGAAATTCCCAAACCCTTCGACCAACATTGCTGAACAAGACTTCACTTCCATCATTGTATACCATTCCATAGCTCTAGGACAAGTTTTTACCCTGAAGCACCCCCCCCGCTTTTTGTGGTAGACGCTTATGAGCAAGAACGTCATTGATTCTTCAGAATCTCGCTGCTCCAGTGACGTGGAAAAGTGGATCCTTGTCCATTCGCCTACATCACATACAACCACCACAACCACAAATACAGCAGGAATGAGTCAAAAGGCTTCCATGGAGAATTCAAACAAT
This sequence comes from Nitzschia sp. Nitz4, assembly GCA_013372465.1. Classification (NCBI taxonomy): domain Eukaryota; phylum Bacillariophyta; class Bacillariophyceae; order Bacillariales; family Bacillariaceae; genus Nitzschia; species Nitzschia sp. Nitz4. Next base: position 2,508 of record WXVQ01000149.1, read on the forward strand.
ACACCACCAGATACAGATGATGAAATTGTCGAGTTTGTGGAAGAATCTGAATACGAAGAAGTCAATGATGACATTGATTTCAACTCATCTGAGGGCTCCTCCAATCCTGTTCCAACACCAGCCTTACAAAGAGAAGCTTCACGACAATCTCTAATGAGCACAACGTCTGATGCTTATAGTCTACCTGTTGGAGCCCAGGACGATGTTTCTAGCTTGGAGCACGAGGATGATGACGAAGATGATGACGATGACGAGGACAGCACTCCAGCGAGAGAAACCAAGCTTGCCGAGTCCCCCGAACCAGACTTGCAAGGATCTGCTACCTTTTCATTTTTGGCAGCCTCAAAACGGCCGTCGCTTACGGTTACTCCAGAAAAATCGTCACATGATATTATTGGTGGACCATCACCCGCTAAACTACAGGCTCGACGAGAGGCTTACATGAATTCCAAACAACGTGGCAGTGCCTTGCAACTGAGTCATTCGAACCTAGGAGATATCCCCTTGGTGGAAGGAGACAATGAAACTCACGCTGACGATGATACTAACACTATGGAGGAGAAATCCAGAGACGCAGGTTCTTTGGACCTCGATGACCTCGGTTCGCAGGGGTCGAAGGAGAAACCAACGTCGGAGGTTGATCAACTCACACTGCGACTCCATCAATCACTCTTTATCCCCTTTAGTGAATCAGACCTGATGACTCCCACTTCTGGTCCCAACCGTTCCAATAGCGCTCAGGAATTCCAGCGCCCGAATTCTCTTGATACGGAAGATGCCGATGAAATATTGGCGAGGAATTTGCCACCCGAGTTGGATTTGAATGAGGCAAGGAAATATATTGCACAATTGGCCCACGGTGTCCCAGAGAAACCTTTGTTTACCACACCGCACCGCTCCTCGTCTACCCCCAATGCGATCAACCGTGGACATCTGTCGGGATCTTCTTTCCATCGACGTAGTATGTTGCATTCTGCCGGAAGAAGCTCAGCGATGAGTTCCGAATACACCGAAATTATCGTGGAGGATGATCACGACCCCAGCCTCCGTCGCACCCTGGGTTTTTCCCCTTCTTTACGAACTCCGCTGTCCAACAGTCGTTATTTCACTACAACACCATCTAGTCATATTGCTTCCGCATCAGGTCACTTCAGCGAGTACACAGAAATTGTCATTGAGGACGAGAGTGAATCAAGTCCCTTGGCATCTTCTAACCACCGCAAAATGTATTCAAACAGAGAATCCAGCTTATCCAATGATTTCTCAGAATTGGTGGACTATGAAGAGGAGGAGGTGATTGAAGAAATCATTGAGGAATCCTTTCACTAGGTTGACCTATTTGAATGATTACTCATGTTGTCATTGACACGGTCAGTGTTAGATCGAGGTAGAACACACGGAGAGCCACACCTTGGTTAACTTTGGCTCCCTTCCAAGCCACATGTAGAGTAAGATAATGATCTAACATTTTTGAAATATGAAGGCATGGGGATGAATAAAGTACAAAATTCTGATGCTAGCGTTTCTGGTGTTTGTGTGAATAGCTGTCTTCAGTCTCCGTATCAGATATATCGTCCCATCCAATGTCGGAGTGCTCCTTGGACTCACCAGAGGCACCATCCAGCTCGTCGCCTTCATCCTCCTCCGGAGGCTTCTTTGTGTCTTCGATCGCATCACCCCTGCTGTCATCATCTTCTTCGCCGTTGAAAATATCACCGTCGTCCTCCGGGTCGGCCTTTGACTTTTGTGCTTCTTGAATCAGTGAAGAATAACGACCTGCTGGAGCGTGACGTTTGAGGGCTTTGTAATCAAGCGACTTGGAGGAGGATTTTGCTGAGCTTCTCGATTTCGATGGATTCCCAGAATCGTTGCCTATCGTGTCTCGGAATGCCTGAGATGTTTTGGTAAAGGCTTTCTCCCTCGAAATCTCATGCCATTCATTTCCAACTCTCCGCAGGAAACGTCCATTTTGCTCATACACGGCATCGACAATACTCGTAGCGATTTCCATTTTCCCGCACTTTATTGTCGTTGTTTCATATTCACGTTTTCTGTCTTGAATCCATTTAGCAAACTTCCTGGAACCTGGATGCTCCTGAACTTCGCGCCCGTGGCCACAAAGCACATCGTTAGGGTTCGGTTCACTGTCATCCCCAAGTATAACTGGTGAGGGCTCCCTCGGTGCTGATTTGCGTTTGCGCTTGGTACCCTTGTCTGATGAATTTCTGGAAAGAGAAGACTTGCACCTGGGTACTGGGGTACTGGTGAACTGTGTTTGAAAAGTGGCAAAGTCTCCCGAGTCCGTGGAGCGTGGAGTTGATGAATTAGTAGAGTTGGACTTGCGGCCTTTGGTGCTAGGAGGTGTAGGTGGTGCGTCCACCCGGTTAGATATCTTGTATCGGAACGTCTGGGCCGTCTTTACAACAGCCTGTTTATGTGTGATCAAAACCCAAGATTCACCTACTTTCCGAAGGAACCGCCCATTTCTATCATACACATCCTGAACAACGCGTTTGGCAACCTCCAACTTATCACCAATCTTCTTTGAACTTGATTCATATTCCTCAATATTGTCGTCTATCCAACGGAGATACCGATTAGTTCCAGGATGCAGGCGAACTTGTTTCGTTTGCCCACAGAGCACATCATCGGGGCGAGGAACAAGACTATCACCTGAATTTAAAGCATGTAATGATTCTGGAACATCGTCGACAGTATTTGATTGCGAATGGAGAGTGGACTCATCGTCATCCCAGTCTGCTGAGTTTGAAGTAGGTGGACTGTACTCCCGTTTCTGTATGATGTCCCGGAAAGCTTGGGCTGTCTTCGCCACAACGTTATACTTAGACAACTCGACCCATCTGTCTCCTTCCAATCGAATGAAGCGGCCATTCCGCTTTACTACACTTTCAATAACGCTTTCGATGACTTCCGACTTGGCACCTTTCTCTGAGACAGTTTCATATTCTCTGTGCCGTTGTTGGAGTGTTCGGATATACCACTTTGTACCAGGATGCGAACGGGCATCCATTGATCGTCCACACAAAACATCGCTTGGACGGGGCATTATCTCTGCCTTCTGAGGTGAGACCTTTTCCAAAGGTGGGCAGTACACAGATGTTTTGTGCTTCTTGTTTCGACCTGGTGTGCCGAACAACTTCTTGGCAACCATTTGACGAAAAATCTGACCCGTCTTGTGTTCTGCCTTGTCAAAATGAACCTTCAGCCACCTATGTTCAATGTCCCTACGAATAAAGCGCCCATTTCTTTCGAAAACTTCTTTCATTATCTCATGGACAATTTCAAGTTTTCCGCCCTTCTCGTCGACGTCTTTGTAATCCTTGGCCCTCTTTTGAATCGCATGGAAGAACTTCTTGGTTCCGGGATGCATCATGATTTCTCGTCCTCTACCACACAAAACATCTTGTGGTTGTGGCTGGGCTTCCTCGTCTGAAATCATCCCATCATCGAAGAAATCCCCCAGAGCACCACCAGCACTACTACCAGTAGTACTACTCGATTGGCGCCGGTTGCGAAATTGCCCGAATGGACCTGTGAAAGGAGATAGCATCGGACGCTTGGCTGAAACTAAAATTCTCTGAGGCTTGGAACGATCGTTGTCGTGTAATTTCATCGACCGGAAGACTTGGGAAGTCCGGTCCAAGACTTTTTCCATCGGAACTTCAGCCCAGGCATCATCTACTTCTTGAAGGAAACGTCCACTCGAACAATGAACTAGTGTCACAATGCGATGGACAATATCCATCTTGTGACCCTTTGGGGTCTCGTCGTACTCCTTCTTGCTAGCTCTTATCCAGCGAAGGTATTGTTGTGTTCCAGGATACTGCCTAATGATCAATCCTGCGCCCAACAAAACATCGTTGGGGTTTGGTTCATCTTCCTCCACGTAATCCCCCATGATCTGCAGATGATTCTAGAAACCACTACGAGAAAGTATGAAGCTTCACAAACCCTATCGAGACGCCTATGCTTGTTGAGGGATATGCAAACGTTTCTTCACCGGATTATGCTGCAGTCACCTCCAGTAGGAACCGTTCGTGACCGTGTTTGTCCTTGCTTGCTTGCTTGTACGAACCTCGGTGGTGCGCTGCCGGAAGAAGGTGAGATAATATTGGTTTGCGTCGCAATAGGTAGGGCTTGCTTATAGGCATCATCACACTGCAAAGTGCAGTGAGATCCATTGGCAGTTAACCCCACTGCAGACGATACTATTATCACCAAATAATTGCCTTTCGGATGCTGCTGTTAGTAAAAACGACCAGTACAGACACAGCAACGACATGTCATTCCTTAGATGGAGAACGCAAACGAATCATGCATCATCACAACAATGAAGGGTTGTAGTCACCTTCTTAGTACCGGTAGTTCCGATAGTAGGTGCTGCGGTGGCTGTTCGAACATCGAACACATTGAACATTCGCCAAGAAGCACTACTATTGCGAGATCTGAAGGGTGGTCAACCAAACGTGCATCGAAGCACCGAAGTCGTGCTTGGCACCAAAGGTGTTGTCCGCCCCGATGAAACATCCCACTTTGCACAACTTTGCATGTTTCGAACCATGTTTGCGGCAACAGCTTATCATTCCATTCGGCAACAACTTCAGAAACTTCATCGGATGCCCCTTCTGCCGATGAATAGCACGGCGAGACAGTATCACTACCTTGTGCTTGCCGAATCAGCCCCAGCTGTGAACTCCACGAAGGCACCCATCCTTCATCGTCCAACGAACGAATTCCGCCGGTCGATTCACTTCTTGCCTTTCCTTGGGATGCTGGGAGGGAAAATGGTCGTGTACACTGCGTGTAGCAACTATGGATGGTCTCGAGTCTACCGTCGTCTCTTGGAGCAAAATCGAATACTCTATGCAAAATCCAATCCGGAAATGCAGGCCCATACCCAGCAATTGATTCGTTTGGCTTTTGAAGCTCCAACCAAACTAGCCAACCAATTGACACTGCAATGGGATGTAATAAAGCCTTTCTTGGAATCTCTCGCCACCAAAGCTCCGCCGAATACTCCTTCATTTCTAGTATGGTGCGCTGACACCATCATGCGGTCCGAGCTTCCAGCCCGGGTAGTCAAAGATCTCCTGGAGACGACGGTCAGAATGGCTATGAAGAAGCGCCTGTGATTGTGAGATACTTGTGGGTTGTCCAGTACGGTAGTTTTCGAAGAGCTAAAGTAGTACCAATAGTATAATAGCATTCTTGCAAAGGTATACAACGCATTGAATGACAACAAAAAATGCGGGTGTTTCCAAACCAAACTCAAGTAGAGAGGAAGGTAGAATCGTTTCTACGTGCATAATTCCAACACGCACATGGTGGCTTGGGAAGCCTTCGTCGCTGGACTCAAAATTCCCCTGACGAAAGAACACGAATTTCCCATGACGTCCGCCATCCAACCACTCCTATTTCCCATCTTCTAGGCAAGGAAATCAAAGTGAATCCACGTGATGTTGATTTGTGTGTGGAGGCAAGCAAACAAAACTTTCTTTGTGTTTCACGAAGACACCTTCCGTCGTTTCATTGGAAAGCTGTCTTCCGTTTCTGTCTCGGATACGTCTCCTTCACCATCTTGTTGGTTTTCTTGGCTGTCACTGCTTTCCTCAGTTTCGTCCCCGTCGGTTTGATCATCTTCGTTTTCCGTGCCGGCTTTCGTAGCATTTGACTCTTGCGCTTGCTGTATCAAAGACGCGTAACGACCTGCTGGGGCACGCTTCTTGAACATTTTTCCTGCAAGAAGCTTCAGTGGCTGACCAGTTTTCACGGCAGGGGAGTCGGCATCCGTTTTTGTGTCCCGAAAGGCTTGGGAAGCTCTGGCAAACACTTTCTTTGGGGGCACCTTGGCCCAGAGGGCGCCATCTTTCTGGAGGAAACGTCCCCCCGAATCACGTACAAAAGAAATCACTCGGTACACGACCTCTGATTTCTTACCAATGGGTGCCTCGTCATATTCCTCTTTGTATCGTTTGATCCATTCCAGGTACTGCTGCGTACCAACGTATTCACGAACTTGTTTCCCAGCACCCATCAAAACGTCCTGAGGGGTAATTGTTTCGATACCTGTTTCCTCTTCGTCAGAACTCGTATCAGACGGCAGTTCTCGGCGAGGTGTAGAGACTGTATTTTCTTGAGGCGCTCTATTGTGCTGTTCCGGCTCCGCATCTTCTTCGACCATGTCGACATCTCTTTGTTCGTCATCTGTCGCCTCGTCGTCGACAACATCAACATTTTCATCATGGTCGCGACCATTTGGCCCCTTTGTATCAGCCTGTTGTGTATGATTGCTTGCTGGAGAAGACTTATTGATCAATGTGTAGCCGAGACGATCGTTTCGGAAAATACGCTGCTTGGATCTGTCCCTGCTGCTCGCTTCATCGTCAAGTTTCAATTCACGAATTGCTTGGGCTGTTCTAGCAAATACTCGTTTGGAAGATACCTTGAACCATTGGGTACGCTCTCTGTACTTTCTCTGCAGGAATCGCCCACCAGCGTCATGCACCATGGCAATCACTCGATAAACGATGTCAGACTTGCCGCCTTTGGGCGTCGCATCGTATTCCTTTTTGAAATCCCGCATCCATTGCAGGTACTGGAGGGTACCTGGATACTCCCGTTGTATCTTACCCGATCCCATCAACACATCGTTCGGCTTGAAGTCGTCCATGCTAAATAGCTCCTCATCTGAGTCATCCTCCGGAGACTCCTTCTGTGTCGCCTCCAACGCTGCAGCTTCAACCTCCGACTTGGGACCATAGTGATCTGCCAACGCTTCTCGAAATGCCTGGAACGTTTTGGAGACAGCTTTTTCCAAGGGTGACAAATACCAACGAAAGCCCTCTCTCAACAGAAAGCGTCCTTTTCGATCCAACACTTGCTGAATGATCTGGTAGGCAATCATCATTTTGCCACCAGGTTTGATATTCTTTTCATATTCAAACATTCTCTCGTTGACCACCTTCAACAGATATTGGTTACCAGGGTGCACAAAAGCAACTTCTCGAGTAACCCCTCCGAGTACATCATTTGGTTCGGGTGTAAAATCTTCCGAGGATAATTGGAGAGAACCACTGATTTCCTGGAAGGCTTTCGTAAGGGACGCCCGTTGCTCCTCGAAAGGTTGTGTTTTCTCCTCGGTATCTTCAGGGGATTTGAAATCCGAATGGACACTCTTTGTTTCAGTTTTGGGGCTCTTCGTGTCAGCAACTTCCGGCTTGTGTTTGGCCTTGCTAGCCATTTTACGAATGATGGTGGTAGTCCGGCTCAGGACTTGCAACAAAGGGACCTCACGCCAATTTCCGTCGTTATCCTTTTCCAGGAATCGGCCATTCAAGGCTCGGGTTTGTTCTACGATGCGATTGACCACTTCATATCCCTTCTTTTGCTCAGTCTTTTCTATGTATTCTGCCACACCTTCTTTGATCAGTGCTCGGTACTGCAGGTATCCACCATGGTGGCGATAACTCGCTTCGAATAGCGGAACATCGCTGGGGGTGAGAGTGATCTCCTCGTCTTCTGAACTCATGCTTCTACTACTTTATCGATGCATTGCAAAAAGAAAAGCGAAGATGAATTATTGGATATTGGCTTTCGCACGATGCGCTGCTACGACAATCTTGTACTACCGTTCGATTGCTGTAGTGCTCGCTGCTCGCTGCAAACTACCGGTAGTAGTTGTAGTCGGCTGGATCTCGGCCTGTCATGACTCCTCGTAGTGTTCGGCTGGAAAAGGTCGACTGTGTTTGGACCAATAATCACCAATAATCAAGAAGTGCTCGTACTCGTACTCGTAGTACCCATCAGAACATCTCTTGAACAACCAACACCCTTTCTCTGGTTACCTCTTTCCATTCAGTTCTTCGTGAATGGATAATCCAAGTATATACTATAACTGCGGTTTGTGACCCCTCCTCCTCAAGATCTACGAGTAGTAGAAGTGGAGGTCCAGCCAGCCAGCCAGCCAATCCATCCAATCCATTCACAGCGGAAAAAGAACAGACCATGATTGTGGAAACGGCCATACGTATTGCAGTTAGGTGTGGTAGTACAATACCAGGTACCCTACCTACCATCCAGCACAATATGCACATGGACACTCCCGAATGGAAATTACTACATTAGCATAGATTCGACAATCGGCAATCCTAGGCAACGACGACTGTCCATGATCTAGGGTGGTGTTGGACGAGAAGAAGAATTCTTGTAGTCCAAGACAGGCTCAAAAGCCCTTCGCTCCCAACTTTCGACGTTTCATCATAGGTAGACTGTCTTCGGACTCTGTATCAGAAACATTCTCCTCTTCCTCGTCAACGCAGCGTTCATTAACATGCTGTCCTTTGTCATTCAAAGGTGATGTTTGACCAAGAGAATGAGTTTCATGATTGTTGTTCGACAAGAGTTTTTCATCTTTTCCGTCACATTCTTGCATGTGTCGCTGATTGCAGCTGTCGTCTACTATATACAGTTCTTTGTCGGACGACGAGGCAGCAGCAACACCACCGAGCAACTTCTTTGTCGGAGGCTTTAAAGGAGAGTCCTCGCCCAATGGAGGGGCATTCTTTGACGATGCATCCCTCTCATCCACGCGGATGTCATGATGACCAAGCAGGGTCGTCGGCACTGGAAGAGCCGGTGCTTCCACGGAACGGGCATTTGGTAGTGGGTCGTCTTTGGCCTGATTATTGCACTGTTTTGTGATAACCTGGTTGTGGTCTTCTATTTTGTCTTCATTGGACTTGACCTTGCCAGCTGGGGTTGCAATAGGAAGAGGCTTCCCGTCCAACACTGAGGGGACAGTTGGCCATGGGTCGTCATGATCGCTGTCTGCACAGGTCTCCTCCGGATTCTGGTCAAATTCTGTTTCAGAAGCAGAACCAGGCATGCACCCCAGGAGGGCTGTTGGAGGATACGATGGCTTCTTGACAAAGGCGGGTCGCGTTACTGGGTTGATATGTTTTCGCTCCTGGACAAGGCTTGCGTTTCTATCTCGGCAAGGTGGTGGAGGTGGTGGAGGTGGTGGTTTAAGGTGAACTTGCTGTTGTTGGTTTTCGAAGAGGGTGGGTTGTGGTGTGGATGGACTACAGGGTGTTCCCTCTTTTGGATCTTTAGCAGCAAGGGAAGCACCCGTGCCTTCCGGGTGAGTAACCTTGTTCTGGGGATGAACTCTGTGTTGACTCTTGTGTGAATCAAGCAAAGAAGAAGCTTTACCGATGTCACGACGGGGGGTATCGATCGTATTGGTCTTGTAAAAACTGATGATCAGGGGGAATATGGCTTTTCTTAACAGCAGTGTCGCAAAACACTTGTGCCGTCCTTGCAAGTACTTGATCAATCGGTAGAGGCTGCCACTGCGCTTGTACCCTCAAATTTCCCTGTTCGAGATGATGCATCGGAGAGGGGCCAATCTTCCTTGGAGTCGCCGACATTTTCTTGTGACTCTCTCATGCTGAAACAATCTGATTTCCCCGTGCATGATGTATCGGAGGACCACTCACCAATGGATTCGTCGTCGGAGGACAAGTCGTCATTTGTGATATCACTAGAATCGTCAGAAAAGAAATCAGGACTCTCATCGGAATCATCACTGGAATCACTTTCCCAAACGGAGTTATTGCCGTCTTCTCGAGCCTTGAATCTCCTGCTACCAAAGAAGAGTTGAAGTGGGTATCGGTGGCCACTGTCTGAAAAATCCCTTTCCTTTTTCATGTTTTTCCTTCGGATTAATTGATGCTCTCATTGATAGGACCATCTGCTAATCGGGTATCACGCACGGATTCCTGGGAAGAGCTGTCATTGTTCCTAGTCACCGTAGCAGATTCGTCAGGTGTTTGGGTTTTGGCATTGCCAAGCTTGAGAGACATTGAATTCTCGTCCTCTTCAACGTTGTACCTGCTATCGTCGCTTGATAGACTTTCATCAACTGGTTGCGGAATTCGTTTGGCCCCTCTATCCCGCCTTGTTCGAAAGCGCTGACTAACAGTTGATTGCGCATTGTTTGAAGTTGATTCTAAGCTGGGCGTAGAATCTCTAGCTTCCACAAGATTCCGTTCCACCGTTGGAAAGACCCATCGGGTTGCGTATTACCGTTGGGTATAAACAGCTACTAGTATTATGTACTACTAGTACTACCGGTAGTACTAGCTAGTACTAGTACTCACTTTCCAACGCATTGAAGAAGACGTACAGTGCTGTCCAGTGGTAGATCCCACCTCCCCAATGACCAATGATGCGTCGATACCAGCGCCTTGTTGTTGCCTACAGTTGCCTACCGGTAGTTGTAGTAGTCAGAATATTTTACTTATATTCAAGGAAATTGCTGGGCTACAGACTCTTGCGTGAAGTAGGAAGACTCTATGACATCAATGGAAAAAATGTACTACGGTACCGGTAGTACGTACTAGTACCAGGTTGTGGTATTGTAATGCAATAGTAGGGAAACTTCCATGGAAATGTGGTCAACCTTGAATCGACCCTCTAGATAGTCGCTCAGAAGACGTAGAGAATGAAATCCATTCCACGACTCAAGACGAAGCAACGGAATATGTGACTATTCCAGCTACCAGAAACAGGGACAACAAGCCACAAGCCACCAGTACTATACTCTGAGAGCAAGCTAATACAGAGGTTTTCAAGATGCAAAAAAAGGTGCTGTGTCTAGTAAACAAATGACAATCAGCCTTCCGTCCGTTGACGATTGGCTGTGAAGTACATAACCCAGATGTGGGTTGAACGTCATGGAAAAGAAACGATGTATGCATTGTACGCATTGTATTGTATTGCATAACCTGCGTTCCAATGCTCCTATTTAGTCCATCTTGACGGTAGCAGCATATCGCTTGCCCCAAGAGACTCCAGCCCATATTCTTTCGTAGGCGAACATGAGGGCAGTCTTGAAGATAGCATCGGTTCCAGCAATCTTGGATGCAATGCTCAAGTCCTTGGAAACGAAGATAGCAAGCGTCAATGTGTTGGCAACAGCGAACAATCGCCAAATCAAGGCCTTGACCAAGGAACGAGAGGCACTGTCATGTCCCTTTCCTCGTCCAGCCGAAGACCTGTTCATGAGACGCTCTCCCAAGAACATCGTGAAGGCCTTGCTCAAGAAATCACTGGAAACAATACTGAGCGCTTGCGAAATGCTACCTCCACTGAAGCTGTAGGAGGTGGCAAATGTGACAGAACCAGCAATGAGTCGCCACAAGAGCGACTTGACAGCAGATCGAGTGTTAGTCTCGGCAAACTTGGTTGCAGAGACAGCAGGAGCAGTAGATACAACAACTTGTGGAACCGTAGTAGTGGCCTCGGCAGTACCATCCATAATGGCCGCACTGCTTAGAGACGAGAGGTCCGCTTTCCGAGCGTCAAAATTGCGGGGTGTGATGGTCACTGGAAGAGCCGAGGGAGATGCGAGAGGTTTCAAGAGAGCAGCATGGGGGATGAAGGACGATACACAGGTAGCCCAAACCAAAACAAGCAAACACTTCAAAGAATTGTTCATTTTGAGGTTGTTGGTGGTGACGGAACAAAGACTACGTCTTTTTTGAATTTCCTTGGCAACTGCGTTGTTCGTGTGTCTTTTTCCTGACAAAAAATGAGTAAGGAGTGATTCCATCGGGTGCACAACGACAGCCACCCGAACTCGCCTTGGACAAAAGGGACCTCGCCTGGATCCAGGCGAAAAAATTAGTATACTTACTAGGAAAGAAAGGCTTCGTCGATAGATTCCTTCCCAAAATGGCCTTGCCCCTTTGCCTTTTGGAATGGAATCTGGGAGGAGCTCGGACATGCGACCTCGCTTTGTCTGCCTGGCTGACGCATAGGATTCACCTGGTGCTCCCCGCAGCCATGCGATTTCGCACCTGTCAGTCAAAATAATCAAACTAGACTTCGCAGAGTTCGTTGTATTAGAAGTTTGTAGTGCTCGCAGCATCACTCTTGCTTGGGAATTCAGCAAGATGAAACTTTTCGGGGAAACTCATACTCATAGCAAGTAGGTGAATAGCTCCATGACTGATGATCTCATTTTAGAACAGCGATAGGTACCGCTTGTTATTGTGCTTGTTGTTGTTGCTTGCTACCGGTAGGTAGCAAGCAACGTTACCGGTAGTATATGTATAGTAGTATTGATAGAAAATAGCCACATATGTACACAGGGAATGTCAACTGCCAACCACCACCCATCGACATGCGACTCTCCATATTGTTGCGTTTCGTCGTATGTGAAGCCAAATCCTGCATGGGCTCCTTGACAACTATTACATGAGAATCAACAATCACCACTGTTACTACTACTAGCTACCGGTAGAAAAAGAGAAGACACCTGTTACCAATTACGTAGCATATTAGAATGTTGCTACAGAATGTGACCGACGAATGGCATCCCCTTGGTACCGTAGGTCCTTTCTCCATCCAAGAAGAGCCTGGAGACGATCAGTTTATGGTTGTAAGATGTCAAGTTCCAGATCTCCACAATATTCCAGGTTCGCGGATTCTGAGGTTTGATCCTCCTTATCTTCTATTTACCAAGGAGAACTACACCCAATCTGCTTCTCTCAGTATTCAACGACATGTTTCCTATCCGTCCTCGCATCTTCACATTCCACCTTCGACTCAGTGCAAAGTGTTGGCTGTCCGACCTGACGAGTTGGATTCGATATATACTCTTCCAGAACCAGATGATTGGAAGGTTGTTTCTCATCTGGGTCCTCTTCCTTCGGCAGAACAGGAACCACCGAATCCAGGTACATTGTTGGTTTGGGAATGTACCTCCCCCGACGAAACGTTGCTTCGGGTCGAGCCCACCCATGTCGTGGTCAGTGCCTACAACTATTCCCATGATATCCAACGGTTCATGGGAGTTTTCGTCCATTCGTCCCAATTCTCCTCTTCAGAAACCGAACAAACATCACCCGTTCTTCCTGATCCCATTTGCACGTTTGCCGTTGTTGCCGATCCTTCCCATGTGGCACCACCAACCTACTTTTCGCGGACAACAACTCCTACGAGAGACAAATATACTGGGTGGTGGATGATAGTATTGGGTATTGCTGTGGTTCTTTACTATGTTGGAAAAGATCGACTGCTCGCCATGATTCAGGAGCGCATGGCAAGACAAGCCAAGGATATCGACGACTTCGATTGGGAATCCAAGGATGTGGTGGAAACCAAAGCCAAACGACGGAAACACCAACCGACACAGAACAAGCACAGCAAAAAGGGCAAATCACGTGGTGCATCCAAATGCTGTAGTAGTAGTGGGAGTGGCCAGAGTACTCCATTGCCACCAAAGGTCGAGAAACTCGTGAACGATGAAGCTCACCAAGAGAAAAAGACGGTTCAAGGGAACGGGTCAACTCAATCCACATGCTCGAAAGGATCACAGGAAACCAAGAAGGATTCCGCTGCAGGTTGTCCCAAGAATCCATCGACGACTGGTGCCCCCCGACCCACATGCTGCAGTGATAGCACCAAGACAACCCCAAAGAAGGAGAACAACGTCAAATCGGAGGTAGATCAATTGCTGTCTGAGTGTTCCGGTCAAAAACCCCTGGTGTCTACCGACAGTCATCGTTTCGAGCTCATGATTGAAGGAATGACTTGTTCTGGTTGTGCCAATGTCGTCCAAAAAGCGTTGCAAGGTTTGGAAGATGTTCGGTCCGTTGTTGTGAATTGGAAGAATGCCAGTGCTGTACTACTCACAGCCCAACCTCGGTTGAATCTAGTGTCGGTCGCCCGTGTGGTAGATGCGGCTGGATTTCAACTGTATCTTCGTGCGAATCCGACTCCCATGGCGACAAGCGATACGAATCATTCAATTACACCCATCTCTTGCGGATCCGTGACATGCCCCCGTGCTCCAGAAACTGACCAAGATGGTACTGAATCGTCCCCAGAACATAGTATCGCTCCACCTCCCGGATTCGACCCCTCCCTCCAAGAGTCCAGTTTGTCCTTGATTGACAAACTCCGCACCGAATATGCAACCGTACGACGATACGCCTGCCACTGTGGAGGTGCAGAATGTATTTGTCGCGAAGAGCCGTTGCATACCTCGGATCAAGGAAAGGAATTATCGTTGAGTGAATTGTGTCGAAGAATTGAAGACAATTTGGGATGTGGCAAGAACAGTCCATTATATCATGATTTGTTTGGCGGACTCTCCTTGTCGTCCCCAGCAGCAACGTCTTCTACGCGTTTGCCATCCCTAGCGGCATTGAGTCAAAACAACAACCTTCCGAATGTTGAACCCATTGGAGCCACCGAGACTATACTCCAAAACCCACTCCAAGTTCCAGCAACCACAACGACAACGATCGGAGGCACCAACGTTAGCCGTACAAATCCCCTTGGTTCCCTTTCCTTGGAAGATGTGATTCGGTCGTCGGATGGAGGAAGTGCCGAATTACGAGAACGATTAGCTTCCATCCCCATTCCTTGTGGTTGTCATGGCGTACACGAAGCCGACGATGATGATGATGCTGCTCCCAACCAGGAGACGGAGTAAAAGGTTGGTGTAATGAAAAGTACCATTATTACTACTAGTAGTAGTGAAATATAGTTATATTATTTGTATATTATTTGTATATTATTTGTAACATGCTATGTGTGTCTTGTCTCGGGACAAACACCACCATAGCAGTACAGAATGCATGCATTGAAAATATAAAAAGCCAGGGGTAGGTACGAGTACAAACAAGAAAAGAGGACATGGCAAATCAGTTGTCCTTGCATCGCCAAATGTTGGTGGTACTGGTTATAGCGACAGGGTAGGAAGGAGGATATTTTTCCTTCCAGTAGTGTTGTTGTTGTTGTTATAGGACGGTCGGAGTGGACTTGGCAGGTGTCGATTGTGGCGTTGCCTGGGAAGCAGCCGCAATAGGTGTAGTAGTGGCAGGGTTCTTTTCCAAGCCAGCATCAGTCATGAGATCAGAAATAGAACGTTCCAAATCATCCAATTTCTTTCCAACTTCATCCATGCGTCCCAACATGGAGGCTCCAGCTTCTGTGAACTCAGATTCCTGCATATGGAATGGTGACAAGTGAGGGAGTGAGTGAGTGAGAGTGGAGAGAGGTTGGAGAGAGAAAGAGTGCAAGAGGATTCGCCACAGGGCCTACAGTACTACTGCAAGTATAAAAAGGAACACGAACACGAATACGAATACCACGCACCATTTCATTCAACATGTCGCGAACAAAGAGTGTGACATCTTGTGTGCGCTTGTCGTTGTCTGTTGGAGTGGAAGTAGTGCTTGCCATGTTGTAGTTTGTTGTTGTTAGTGTTTGTTGTTTTATGTGAGAGTTCGGAGAAAAAGAGGTTGTCTACTTATTACGATTCCCAATGGACGACAAGAAGGAGATCTTTTTCTGTACCTCGAGGGGAGACAACGGGTCAAGAGATGATAGCAGCGTGCCTTGGAAAGATTTCCTGTTGTTGTTCACCTTGCTTGGTGACAACGGTTCTGGAGGCCTACCGCGCTATATTCAAACGCCTTGTTGTCTACACAGCTTCGCGTAGCTATTTGTACCACACATCAGTCTAAGTCGAAAGTGTCCAATATCGACCTCCAAGTCGTGCCTTGGTCCCACAAACAGGCTGCCAGTCGTTGGTTCGTCATGTCGTCATGTGGAAATGGGAGTCTACAACTGCAGCTGCATCTCTTCCTTCCGCTTCCTTCCTCCGCCCAACCCAACCCAATCCACCACGGCTGATCTTTCCATCCTACAGTCGACATAGTATATGAGCATGATCAATTTCAGGAAGACTTTTCAAATGAGGAGGGTTGATCCAATGCAAGGTTTCCTTTGCACCCAATTGTTCTGTTAATTGAGCCTTGGCTTGATCAATTTCTTCTGGTGTAATATCTTGTGGGGTTTTCCATAACACATAGTGTACAATATTGCTGGCCATGAAATAGGGAAAATCGTTGGGTACAAGAGCCATTTGGCAAGCTGTACCAGTGGTATTGATGGTACTGGTCAACGCTGGTGGCTTGATTGCGACCCATCGACCATCGTTTCCTTTGGCTCTCTCCCATCCAAACTTGGTAATCATCAAATGATCCACTATAGAAACATATTGTTCTTTCAAAAAAAGCTGAAACAATTGGTACTCTCGTTGTTGTTGTTGACTCCGAGACAATCGAGCCAAATCGTTGTCGACTTGAATGATTTGCACAAGTTCCGGCCATTCCATAGGTTGTTGGGCATAACCATATTGAAGTTGTGGCAAAGTGATGGGAAGCTTGTCTAGATTACCCACATGGGAAATGTCCAGAGACATGCTTTGGAAATGTGCCAACAAACGCTGTTGCCAATCCTCCTGCATGGAATCTACCGGATGGACACCATTGGCTTCTTTTGTGTTACAGGTGCTGATAGTATTCATTTTCTGCTTGCTTGTATACGTATACTTCTGTTCAATACGACTGTAGAACAGCTCCAATCCGTATTCCATGCAACAAGAGGATGAAGAAAACAACCGCACGATCTCTTGGCTCTTTCGCTTTGTCGTCGGACGTCGCTACGCGGGAATGCTGTGAGACTCGTGACTCGTGATCCCTCCTTGGTGGGTGCAGCATCCTTGTTCAAGTGTTCTACTAGTAGTAGAGAGGGGTGTACCTAGTAGAGGATGCCAATGGGTCGCGGCAAGGTGGCGGAAAAACGCTGACCACAACCGGTAAGCAAAAGGAGAGCAGCAGCGGAAAGAACATCGATGACGATGATGAAGTTTCTCATTGCTCTTTCTTCTTCTGGAATGAAGATGGTTCTGGCTTTAGCACGACTCTACTACTAGGTAGTACTAGTAGTAGTAGTACTATTAACACCAATCCTGGTGCAAAGAACGTTCTGAATACTAGATTCAGGCTCTAGTACTATGAATCATGCACTCACAGCATGTAGCATGTAGTAGTACTAGGAGCAACATTGTCAGTTCCAGCAACAAACATGCCATTGGATTGGCATTTTTTCGTCGTCGTCATACCTCATGAAGTTGTTGGACGCGATGATTAGCGATTCGCGACCACACCACTAGTGGAATCCAGGAAGGACTAAAGGCTTCGTGACACAACGACTACAACAGATGGTGCCCTCTAGAATGGGGGGAAACCAGTGACAAATACATTCTTTTGGGTAAACTGGTAGGATTCGGTGGGGGTTAGATACTGTTGTTAAAGGATCATGGAGAGGAGGAGAGGAGATCATATGGTGACTATAATGATGGTGGTGCTGGTTCTTCTTCTTGATGCACCAGGAGCAGAGCAGGAAAGAGGGGCAAGCGCCGAGCGACGAGGAGGACGGCATGGCGGGAGAAACAATATTCAAGAAACCAGTGAAGCGAGAGAGAGAATCGGTGATAACGGGGGGCGGATGACCACGGCAATAGCATAATGTTCTTCTTGCTTGAGCAGCATTCTTCTTGTTCTTGTTGTTGTGAACAGTGAACTGCTGATGTCAAGTAACATCAAGAAATACGGGATTCTTCTTCGTCAAAAAATAGTACTGCCTAGGTAGTCAGGAGTACTAGTAGTGCGGTACGACGGAAGCAAAAGAACATTCCTCGTCCTCCTCCTCCCACATTATCCATCATCCTGCCTGCGTTGTTTTCCTGAAATAGTATACGACTACTACACTACTGCTGGTGTATAATGTATCGACTAGTACCGGTAGTAGTTTCCCTCTTCAACTTCATGGTCTTGCTTGTCTGCTACTATGTTCATCGTCGTCTCCACGACCATCACCTCGTCTCGCTTGAGTAGTAGTATCTATCGCTAGTACTAGTTAATACATGATGGTTGTATCTACTCTACAAAGTAGGACTACCTAGCTCGTAGGAGAAAATTTGGCAGTCTTGGGGGACAAGAAGGTAGGTGGCGCTTCGAACAAGAACAAGGACAACAACAAGAATCTTTGACATTCTTGTTCTGATCACCCTGAAGTTGTGTCAAGAAGAAAGTATTAACCACCATCAAATGATAGTCGAACGTCATGACGTACCAACTATACCAAAAACAGGGTTTGGGTGATGGATGATGCTGTTCTTATTGTAAACTAGAGTACCGGTAGTAGAAGCAACCTCATCCTTTCTCCTACATTGTTAGTTCGTCATCATCATGTGCAACACAACAGTAGAAAATATACGGGTACAAAGATAGCTATTCTTCTACTAGTACTACCGGTAGTATGCAACGAAGCCGACACGATGATGCGTCCGGCCAAAGGGAACCCCGTAGTAGTATTACTACAGTTCTGTACCAAAACTTCACGGGCAGGATAAATGTTGCTTTCTAGAGCACGTTGGTCCAGTACATCGAACCCATTCGAACAAGACGAAGAGGACCTCCTCGAAACCACCCACCCAAAAAAATAAACATAGTACCTTATTAGTAGGGGAGGGGAACACGATTACTCCAAGTGCTCATTGGAGGGCATAGTACGGTGTTTGACACAGGGACGTCGTTTCCATAAAAGCGACTACCGATTGGATGAATGTGTTTAATAAAGTAATGTCGGAGGCGATGAGTCATATAGGCCGTGTAACAGGGAAGTAGGACGAACTCTTACGAAACTCATCCTGGAAGTTCGATGATCGAGTGCCCAATTGGGCTGTGCGAACATAAAGGATTTTGACGACCAAGGCGAGAATGGTACTAGCGAACCGTACATCGCACAAGTGCTGCAGCGGTTGGGAAGACAACCACCACAACCATTACGGCACCAGCAATCACCACCACCACCACCACCAAGAAGCTTTGTCCGTCGATTCCAATGTTGTGCATGCAATCTACTATCTTCATTCGTTAGCACAGAATATTATGGAACAGGACAATGATAGCAACAACGCCATGTTTCAGGCAGTCCAGAGACCCGCCAGTCCCCTTGTTGTTCGGGAAGCCCATTCCTTGTGGCCCTCGGGTCCCTTGACGTCACTATCCCGAGGAAAACCTGAACATTTGGAAGATGTTCCAAGGGTGATCGGAGGGGAAGCACTGGATTCTTCCTACAACACATTGGATGAAGTGCATTCCATGGTCCGATGTGTCAGCGATCAATCGTGTTGTTCTCAATGGAAGCTTCCGAGCAAGGAGTCTTGTCAGGGTTGGGTTTGGAAAGTGACTTCGCTTCCCCGCGTGTCGCAACACGCCCCCCTTTCGATTTGTGCTCTTCGAATAGATGATCTTCCCGTCGATACTATTACTTCTAGAATCTCGGCCTTTCTCCGTGTGAACTCCATTGGGTGTCGCTATCCCTCTGGCGCCACGGGCCGAGTGGACTGTTGTACGTCCAACTGTGTCAAGTTTGTGGTACAACTCTGGAAGTCGGAAGATGGAAAAGCAACCGTTCTAGAGTTGCAACGGAGAAGGGGGTGTTCTGTTCTTACCAAACACATCAAGGATGCTCTCTTCCAATCTGTGCGAACTGGGAACCCCCGGGTACGCTATGACCTGGTCATGCCGCCACATCCTAGCAAACAACTGCAAAAAGAGATTTGCAAAGATATGTACACTAAAGATGCCGAAGAGCATTGCTCCAAGCGGCGTCGGTGGTCAGATGGACAATTGAACTGTATACATCTCCTCGAGAGTCCATGTGTAGATAAGAACCAACTGGGGATTGAGGGCTTGTTGTGTATGACCAAGGCCAAGGATGATTGGTCACACTTTGTCGCTCGTTCTCTTATTTTGAACGAAGGAAGTGCAGCCAATCGTCTACGCCAGTCCTTCTTGGCCCTGTTCTCGGCCAAGTTTCCTTGTGATGCGGAAGAGGATGACATGCTACAGTCCATGCATTCCAACGCCCCCGCCATGTCTGACGATGTCTCTGTCGTGGACAAGCCACCCCAAGAAGAAGCCGTGGATGACACCCTCTTGTTGGCACTCAAGACCCTGGTGAACTGTCTTGAGTCGATTGAAACTCACCAGCAAGACTACCTCACCAACGATTCCAACAAGATCAAGTTCCATACTCCCTTTTGGACACGGATCCTCAGAGTCCTGGTCTTTCATCTGCACCAGTGGACATGCTACCCACAAGAAGCCGCCTTGTCCGCCAAGTGTCTGCGGATCCTCGAAAGCTTGGAACCTGACGGTTTGTCTTGTTTCATCGAGGGTGCTGTGGTCCCTCTCTTGCCACGAGTTTTTGAATTCGGCAAGGCGCATCACTTGGCACTCGCCGAAGAGTCGGAAGGTTTGCTCAAACGTTGTATGGAGGAAACCTCGGCCAAGTTGATGGAGGCACCATCACCACCACCATCGGCACAACAACTACAACAACAACAACAATTGCCGCCATCCAAACCGCCCTTGGCACCCTCCACGTGTTGTTCTACCCGGGAAACCTCTTACAGGGAAGATACAACCATTCCGGAAGAAGAATGTACCACAGTGGCAGGGACCGATCAATCGACACAGTGCCTTGGTGTGGGGTCGTCCACAACCACAACCGCATTTCCCCTGAGTTCGTTTCACAGTGTATAGAATAGTGAACAACAACAACCATGATATTATGATGAT
The DNA here is from genome assembly GCA_013372465.1 of Nitzschia sp. Nitz4. NCBI lineage: Eukaryota > Bacillariophyta > Bacillariophyceae > Bacillariales > Bacillariaceae > Nitzschia > Nitzschia sp. Nitz4. The sequence continues at coordinate 23,042 of WXVQ01000149.1, forward strand.
GTAAATGCTATAGCAAACACGTTACCCATACAAGGCACGAGGATGATGTTTGTCACGACACACCAAACATGGTGTACCGATGGGGGATGCTGTGGATCACCGGGAAGAACAATGCGGTTGTACGAAACAGGAAAAGGAAATGCAACAATCATCAGCTATGATAATACAATGCCAACAACCAACCAGTAAACGACACGTGCCGAAACAGTAGAATAGTATTACTCGTATTGTAGGGTAGAAAATAATGCTGTCCAGGCAGACTGGTTCCTCCTCCCCATTCTCTTTCGGTGATACTACGCCTATTCAACGATGAATGCTATTGCTACTGCTACTGCTACAACTCGTCTACCACTACTAAAACTAACGAATAGCTAAGGTAGAAGAACTCAGTGACTACTACTACGCAACTCAAGGCGCTCTCATTTTCTTGTTGTTCGACCATCATCCTCACCAGCGCAGCACCATGGACAAAAAAGGGAATCATCAACGACAACAACGAACAAACCCGCTTTAATGCCAATACCACTACATTCAGCTTTCATCATCGATGGGCCTGTTATGAGTGTACCAATCTTATGGCAAGGACCATCCATGAGTGAAAGTCAAGCAACGTCCTAACAACAACTGGTGTTCTTCCTCGCCACCTACGACCCCCAATTCTCGCTTTCTGACTTACGTGGCCAAGAAGGTTCTCTACTACTACTCGTGGATTGTCCCCAAGCACTAAAGTACTAACGTACATCATCATGATACGGGATCCAACACAGAAGCAGTATGTTGTATCCATAGATGAGTCTACAGGTCTGCCGAGACCTCCCGTCTCCTCCCCCGCTATCATGGTAGTGTTGATTCAACTTTCTCGCGTTCGCTTCTGACTTACGTGGTGGGAATTCCGCAAGAGTGATGGTTGGAGTCTGATCAAGTCGAATCTGCCAGCACGATTGGCAAGATCGTATATATCTACGCTGGGTAGCAACCGAAATGTCCAGAATCTCTCCTTAAACAAATACGAGTGGAGAGTCGGAAGCCTACCTTTTCCCAACGAAATGTCAATACTATATATATGTTTAAGGGAAAGGTCGTCAGAGAGCAAATCACCTGGCTTAGTCTCGGATGCCCGTAACTGCCAGCAATGGTAAGGAGAGAGAGAGTTTTTTCACTTCGTGGTCTTGGATGAAGTCGGAGGTCCGAAACTTCTTGTTATAATCTCCCGCGTTTTCCTTCTACCTAAACATGTCGAATGTCCTTCTATTGGCGGTTTTTTACATCCGGGATACCAATACCATCTACGACCTCCCAATCCCAACTGTAGTAGTACTAAAAAAAGAGAAGGAAAAAATGTAATGGAACACTATAGACAATGCAAGTATTGTAGTCAAAACGGCCATTTATCTTTGTCCTTGGACCAACAGAGCAGCTGCCATGAGTAGCCTGGCAACTTGAGAGTTGTCTGTTGTGGGAGCAGCAGGCTGTACGGGTGGAGCCACAAATTGGCGACTGGACATGTTGGCTCGGAGCAATGCCAAGACAGCGTCGGAGGAAGGAGCTTCCCGTACCACTGGTTGTTGGACAGGTTTGGAAAGAAGGGAAGCCAATAGTGGCGAAGGACTCAAAGCAGCTGCAGCAGGCTTGGGCGCTTGCTGTTGCAGCTTGATGAGATCCAAAAGTTGTTGCAACTGAGCCGTTTGCACGGTAGGTTGCGAGCAAGTGGAAGATGTGACAGGGGAAGAAGTGGGAGGAGAAGCAGTGCCAGACTTTTGGCGTTTGCTTCGCTCAATGTGTCTGAGAGCTTGCTTGGTCTTCTCAAGGACAACGGCATCGTCCGCAACCTTGAAGACATCGCTGAAGGCGTCGACTCGTTGCAAGAATCTGCCGTTGGTAGCCTTGATTGCCTTCACTGCATCCCTGGCGATCATGTTCTTACGCCTCCTGTTGGTGGTAGCCATGTAAGTCTTCTTGAACTTGGCAATAGTCATGCGGAAAGCAACATTGCCGCTGTGCTCGTTGGGCCCGGCGCCACGGCCGAGCAACACATCGTTCGCACCAATTTGCGTGATGAGTTCTTCCTTGCGTCCAACGTCGTGCATTTCCTCATCACTGTAGGAAGCAGTGCTGCTGGAGCTGCTGCTCTCTGTGACGGTAGGAGTGGGGGCGGTGGGGACCACAACAAGCTTTTGGATCTTGGGGACACACTTTGGATGACACATGGTGGTGTAGGTAGTGGTGTGTTTTTGTGTTGTGGAGTGGTGGTCTTGGGATTTGGGAAAATATGAGCACTTTCTTTCCCAGCAAATTGGTTCACTACGAATACACGTCTCCTCGGACAGAAAGGACCAGCCTTTTTCCCCCATGTCCTCGACCCGAACCCCGTACGAGACCTGCCGAGGAAGTTCCCATTTGTCTCCAATCTCGGCGAAAACATGATTTAGGAGTCAACTAGATTATCACCTGGCAATTATGAGCAGCACAAAGAGATATAAAACAGTAAATAGAGCTCAAACTTCCGGAAGTTTCGGTAGTACCAAATGAGAATTCGGGGTCACGCATCTGCAGTGAATGCATTTACAGTAAGGTTAAGGTCGGTCCATTAACTGAATGCTGAAAAGCATGTACCGGTAGGCGAAGAACCAAAACCATGTTCTCATTGTTGGCTATCTCACCTTAAGTAGATTGCAGTGTGGCTATGCCTTCGCATGTTCAAGGTTATAAGTCGATATCCCGGCTAAGCAGTGTTTGGTTTACCACTAGTCATTGGATATGGCACTATATGGGTAGTGGACCGTAATACGTGTCGTGGATGTTACATGAATACAGTACCGGTGGTCTTCCTTTTTCTAAGTACAGGTTCATGTGGCGAACTACTGGGATGTGTGAAAAGTTTTCCCGACTCATCGATACTCGATACTATGCATAAATTTCTGTGATTACGTCGACCAAGTCCACACTGCTCCTTATTACTCCCGAAAAACTAAGAGTAGAACACCGCACACTACTTTTTTTGAACCATGACCTTGGACGAGAAGTCTAAAGACGAAATGGCCAGCTTCACCAAGAATGAAGATGCCGAGGGTACCATGACTACTCTAGAGCAATACGATGTATTGCTTGGCAGAGGCATTGGCCCCAACGAGCACCCAGGCAACATTCGGTATCGCACCATTGTGCAGGGCTTCCAAGAGGAGTACTTGGCTACCAACAAGCGCAAGGAAAAGGAAAAGATCGCCAAGAAGGCCATTGATATGGTCAAGGCCAACGGTGCTCGGTTCCTCCGCCAAGTGGTGGATGCCACCTCTCCTTTGGACGGGGAGGACAAGAAGCCCATGCGACTGGCTCGCAAGCGGTACACTGTGGCAGAGACGGACATTGTGTTGGAGAAAACCAAGCAATCGCTACGGTTCCAAGGCCACAAGAACAAGTTCCCCAATGGATCCAACAATGCCAGTACTGAATCCAAGAAGGAACCTACCAAGGTAGCCAGTGATGAGGTGCTTTCTTCCACTGAGTCTTCCACCGGTCCACTACACAGTACCAACAACTTGTTGGGTGGTGGTGCTGCTGTTGGGAGCGTACCTCCTCCAACCTCCTCGTCACGTGCCACCCCCATGGGATCCATGGTGGGTGGACCTACACCTGCCATGGCAGCGTCGCAGGATATGCTCCTCAAGGCACTTCTTTCTACGCTCCCCAATTATGCGCAGCAGCAGCAACAACAGCAGCAACAACAGCATCAATCGAACATCCTGTCTACGCAACAAGACATTTTGAGCAAAGTATCCGCCCTCCTTGGTGGGGCCCCGGTTCCTCCAAGAGAACCAACGCCTACTTCTTCTACGAGTCAAATGGATCTACTTCTTCAGCATATGTTGCGTCAAAACAACAGTTCTCCTTCTACAATGGATGCTCACAATTTGATGGCTACGCTACAGAAGCTTTCCAAGCCTGCTGTCCAACCACAGCAGCAACAACAGCAACAGCCTGCTTCTCTATCTTTACCTCAGCTACAACAACTACTCACTTCGGGGAACTTGCAGATGCAAAATAACCTTGCGACAAGGGGGGATATGGCTACTCAACTCATGAACTTGCTACAGTCGCAACAGCAACCACCACCACCACAGCCACCTGCTCCAGCCCCTGTTCCCACTGCATCCAATGGCTTCTTGCCTGCTTCTACTCTTTCTACCTTTGGTCAAGATCCTGCTTCTCTACTACAGTTGTTTGCTGCTGCCAGCAGCCCTGGAGCCTCGGAAGCGCTGAGGGCCATGTTGCGGTAAAGAGCACCGAAAGCAGAACCAGGACCAAGAGATTCAACCTCGCAACCCCTCGCAACCGGAATCCATCGCGTGGTCGTGAGCCGAAACCGCACTGAGAACTTGAACTCGTTTCGCGGTTGTAGTTAAATGCAGTTGACGGTGAAGCGCCTGGAGTATTTACTTAGAACAAATCTATATCTCCTTGTATGGCTCTATGTCACTCTTATGTAGATCCAGCTTTAGAGGCGAACCCGCCAGCTTTATGACGTGATATAAACCCGTTTGAATCCACGGACTTATATGCATTCTGGATGCTTCTTGTTTCTGCCTTCACTTAAAATTTAAGCGTCTTTGGAACCAGAACCCCTACATAACTGGCGTGCATGACAAACTGTCAGTCATTGACTTTCTCTGTGGTCCCCAAAACCTCCGTTAAGTAACGTGGGAGCAACCGTCCGCCCTAGGTTCTATTGGCGCCCTGACGTGGTGCAAGGCGAATTCCCTGGAACTAGCGCGAATGGAGTATTCATAAGTCGGAATGACTTTTAGTCTTTAAGTGGATATCGCAGAACTATGCTACCTTTTAAGACCCGAAGACGTAAACCGTGAATGCCCTCCAGGTGCTTTATGATGCCGAGATGATTCCTCTGGATCGCTATGAACTCGGTCGTAAAGTTCCCGAACCCCGCTTTTGTTTTGGTCGACATGCTTAGATTTATAGGCCTTGACATGAAAAATTCGTATCAGCAACAACGTCAGTACAGAGGAACACTGGGAACGTTGAAACTGTGTAGAAATTGTAGGGAGAACTGTGCTCACTACAGCAAATCGTACCGGAGTGCAGTACTCGTGAAGTGCCGCCAATAGGAGTTCGTGATTCGCTTCGTAAAATAATAGCGGTACATGCCGTCAAAATGGAAGGAGTTTAGCTATTTCTGAGCTAGCCACGTCATTCACGGTCTGTAAAACCACATGAGACACAGCATGTTCTCCTTGTATTGCGATGCACTTCCAGGTGGAATGATTCCTGTGGTGGGTCACACCCATCGCTCGCGGCGGCAGCCCTGCTGTGTGGCAAGATGAGAAATAATGATGTTTCTCGCTTGTCGCTCGCCAACGGTTGTGAAACAACCTCAGCAACAGCAGCAACATGGCCAAGCCAACATCCAGGAAAAAGAAACCAAAGTGTGATACCACGAACAGATTGGTTCTGTTGTTACATGGAAATCGACAAACAGGACAGATTCTGTTGGGTCGATTGGATCGTTTAGAGCGACGACTTTCCAAGGAGTGTCATGTCGAAATTCTGGCACCTGACGCTCCCTTTGTCGTCCAAGATGACAACAAAAATGGGGAAGAAGCAAGGCATTTGTTAACTTGGTGGGAACGTCAAGATGATGAGTATCAAGGATTGGACGAGACATTAAGAATGTTGCAGCAGTCCACTTGGAACAACGACCGGGTCGTCGGAATTATTGGATTTTCTCAAGGAGCTCGCTTGACTTATTTGTTATCATTGCTTCATGAAGCAAATCCACAAGAATGCTTTTGCAACTTGCAATTTACCATTGTGGTCAGTGGCTACCACGCCCCGCTGCCCCCCAGTTCCTTCCTTCACCCGGAACAAGAAGGAACGAGAATACGGGTGCCCACTCTCCATGTGTGGGGGCTTGGGGATACCTTAGTGACACCAGACCAATCCGAGTCGCTGGTGTCCTTGTACCAGCAAGCAGAAACGCATGTGCATCCTGGAAAACACTTTGTTCCGACCAAAGGACCCGACCTCCAAGTCTATATGGATTTTATTGTACAGGCCATGGCTGCCTTGAATATCAACGGTGGTACCATGTCAGCTGGAACCTCCACAAAACCAGTTCCTCAGGACGGAGGAGGTACGGTGCCTTCTCCATCTCCCATCTCAACAGAGATACCAGATGAAGAGGGGGGCATGCTCCAACGGGATGAAGTTCAGGCTTTGGAGGCTATTTTCCCCGATGAAATCCAAGTACAATCACCCCTGCTCGAGATTGATGGCGAGATGATCCCCGAGTTTCCCATTCGATATCGCATGTATCTTCGTCCCGAAGAAGATCCCCAACCAGGAACTACCAACTGGCCCAAACATCCTCTCACACTACAAATACAATATCCACACAACTACCCCTTGGAGGCCATTCCACAATACCAACTTTTGCATGAAAACAACAATTATGAGTTTTCTTCCAAACGGGTCGACCGAGTCATGTCCATTTTGACGGAAACATCCACGCTCGAGTTGGGTATGCCCAGCGTACTTTCTGGAGTGTATGCTGTCAAAGAGTATTTGGATAGTACACCCGAGCAGGGAGAGGCAGAGAACCCCATTAGGAAGGGAGCCAATACTGCTTCAATGGCAAAGGCTTCAATCGATGCCACGACGGAATCAACCGAGAAGGACTCGGTTGGGAATTCACTTATCCCACCCTCAGACCCAGCAGCGGTCCGCCAAAGCAATTTGGAAGGTCTAGATATATCCGAAGGAATTCTGAAACGACAAGAGTACAACGTTCGGGGTGGCACAACACAAAAGAGTGGGAGCAGCGCAACGTGGTCCTATGTTATCGGATTGGTCGGGAAACCTTCGGCTGGCAAGTCTACTTTCTTCAATGCTGCTACAGGCTTCTCTCGGCAACGAGGCGACGATGAGTCGTCCGAGTGGGGTGGTGCCAGTATGGCCGCTCATCCTTTTACTACGATCGATCCCAACATTGGATATTGCTTGATTCCCGCACCTCCGGGGGTTTGTCCAGAAAATGTGGATGGGATTGACGCAACGTCCTATGGCTCGACACATGGACGGTCACCAGATGGACGGAGGTTCCTTCCTGTCCTTCTCAAGGATGTGGCTGGTTTGGTTCCTGGAGCCTATCAAGGGAGGGGACGAGGCAATCAGTTTCTTAATGACTTGACTGATGCTACTGTCCTCGTTCATGTGCTGGATGCTAGTGGAACTGCAGATGCTCAGGGAAACAAGACGGCTACGGAGGATGAGGAGACGTCAGAACTGACAAATCCAATTGATGATTTGGCGTGGATTCGCAATGAGTTGGTAGAATGGGTCTACGGCAATCTGGCGGCCAAATGGGATGCCGTCCTAAGGAGAGGAAGGGTAAAGCTATCGGGAATGTTCAGTGGTTATGGACAGCGTGAAATTGTAACTCAAGTGATTCTGTCAGCTCTTGAGAAATATTTGGAAGAGGCGTATGACCGTGAAAAGGCACTCGATCAATTTTCCACATGGGACCAAGCGGATGTACACCGTTTGGTCAGTACTTTCTTGGGTGTCCGGTTCCCCATGGCCTTGGCATTGAACAAATGTGATTTGCCATCCAGCAAAGAATACGTAGCCGAAATCAAAAACTCTCTGCCAATTCACGGTGCACATGTTGGGACGCCTATGGCAGCCTGCCAGGAAATGATGTATGTTAGGAGTTGTCTGAAAAAGACTGACGAGACCCCAGAGGGGGCACCTCCTCTTCGTGTTTGGGAATGCTTGACCAGCGCGATGATGTTGCGTCCCCCGTTGTTTGTGTTCCCAGTCCTGGACATGGCAACATACGCTCCACTCCCCAGCCTCAATCGGGAAGCAGCCGAAAATGCTTCCCTCCCTTCCCCTGGCATGATTAGTTGTATCTCGGCGGTAGGAGGAACGGTTCCTTCCTGTTGGCAAACTGACGGATATGTTGTACCCGATAAGAACAAATCCTCCAATCAAAAGCTACGCGACGTCCTTCTAATGAAGCCTGGATCTACTGTGGAGGATGTTTTCTACGCATTGAAGAAACTAGGGGCCATTGGAGGAGAATTTGTGCGTGCAGAAGCTGCTGAGAATATTGGTGACAAACCCAAACCAATCCCTAAACTCGAGGTTATGGAGAGAAAGTACCGCATCATCAAAATCATGTCCAATCGAAGGGCCGCGTGGCAAAGTTAACCGCGGTTAAAAAGCCACTGCCAGCACTTGGGATGTTACTTTTTGCAGAGTCTTGCCATGAAATCTTTCAGAGACTTGTTTGGTTTTGTGCCCAGTTGCCCCATCCAAGCTGCGGCGTGTTCCGCCAATTGCCTTTTGTCTTGGCCATCGGAGAACTGGATGACACGAAGGTAGGAACTCCAGGTGAACTTGTTCGGCAAGACCCCGGCGTCTATCATGTCGTTTAGTACGGCTTGTGCACGTTGGACAACCGACGACCGTTCTTTGCGTTTCAGCTTGGCCGAGTTTGCAAGGGCAGTAACAACTTGAGTATAGAACATGACATTAGGTGCATAGTCGCCTTTGCCCTTTTCATTCGACAGATTGTTCAGAAGCTCTAGTGCTACCGACCCCATCCCAAATCTCGCATAGCACCTGCATAGGACGGTATATGCAAACATATTTGGCGATATTCCTAATTGCTGCATTTCATTCCAATACTTTTTGACAGCACCGAGAACCTCACTCTTTGAACCTGTTTTATGGTTTACCCATGCATTCATCATATTCGTGTATGTAACAATGGTGGGTTGAATAGGACCCCCATGTGCCACCAAATCAAATGCTTGTTCTGCTTTTTCCACATCTCCAACCTTCGCCAAAGCCGACAACAATATATTCAGTGTCAATACGTCAGGGTCCACGTTGCTTGTCATCATATGCTCCCATACATCAAAAGCACCAGCGGCATTTCCTTGGTTTACATAGTGCTGTAGAACAGTTGTATAAGAGGCTGCATTCGGGTGACAATCCCAACCATGATCACTGGCCAACTGATCCATTGCCATGAGAATATCCTTGGCTTGATCCGCCTCATCATTCTTTGACATGGAGAACAATAAGGCATTGAAAGTGGCAGTGTTGGGAGCTACGCCCTGCTGAATCATTTCTTGGAACAAAGCCTGAGCTTTGGTTGAATTTCCATTTTTGGCATAGGCATCTATGACGGTTGTGTATGAAACAACGTTGGGACCTTCGACTGTTCGCCGCGAAATCTCTCTCAAGATCCCTTCCGCTTTTTGGTCACTGGCTGGATCCGACTTACATTTGGCCCAAGCATCCAATACAATCGTATATGAAATGACATTCGGGGGATCGGCTAAGTAACCTTGGGAATGCAGCCGACTCAGTTCTTCCAAAACTTCTGTCGCACGCACAGGATCCGATTTCCACGCATTCAACAGTACCGTTCCTGTTTGAATATTCGGCGGTTCCCTTGTTGTTCTCCGTGTTTTGGATGTGTTTGCTCGTTCCACTTCATCCCACCACTGATCCCAGATAGCTTGGCACTCCTTTGGTTGACCTGAAAGAGCATACGCATTCATCAGACTTGTGGAATAAATGAGATTGGCCTTCAAGCTGGTGTTTCCCTTCTTTTGGAGAAGAACTCTTTGCGATTCCACCCACTCTACTCTCTCCAAGAATCTAAAGTTACTCGACCGCTGTTGGGGTTTTACATTCATCTCCACCATAGAAAGCCATAACTGAAGGATAGTGGCAAATGTGACGATAGAAGGAGGAGGGTACACTCCGTCACCTGGTTGTGAAATCATTCTTCGAACAATTCCATCTGCCCACTCCACGGTTTCCAAGGACAATTCGTCGGACTCGAGGGATACTGCATGTAAAATGAGGTCATAAGTTTGCGAGTCCGGAGTAAGGATACCTTTTCGAGCATATTCCTGTACCCAGTCCATCATTTGTCTGGCGGTAGGCGACTCGGGAGCTCGGACTGATGGAGGCATCTGATGTCGCCATTGATGCAATAGAAAATGGAACAACTCCAATTCAATTCTATTGACAGAATCACACAATACCATACTCTCCCACAAACGCCAGTTGTCTTGAAACACCAATGGCGCAACCAGAGGAATATCTTGATTTGTTGTTCTCCACTGGATGGATTGTTTGGCTTGATGTATCATAGCGTCATCCCAAGCCTTGTTGGTGTCCAGTAATCGCTGGACAGCTTTTTCATGAAAAGACGCTGCTGTCGTAACTCCTGAAGCATGTCTAGTGGCAGGTATTGAGATCGAACTAAGCTGTCTCCATTGATGTCTCACTACATGATTCCTTGCCAAGAGTTTCCACATGGCATCACCAAAATTGTGTGGCGAGAAAGCGAACAACGAGTTTGTCATAGAGGTCAAACTAGTCAAGAGTTGACGACATCCTGCGCGCCTGGGCGAGTAGCGACTTTCTTTGTTGGTGGATCGAAGGCTAGAGTACTGGTATTGTAGTAGTATGCGAATCTATTGTTTCTATTTCGTTTGAAGGTTACCCACAAACTTAGGATGGCACAGGGCCATTGTAGCAAACCTTAGCATTTCTGTGAATCAAACAGAGAATCACGGCATAACATATCGGCTAGACTGGATAGGGTTTTCTGTCACCTAGGCGAACCAAATAGCAGAATGCCTGTACAAGTAAAGGCAGAAGGAATGAAAGGGTAAGTATTGTTCAATCGAGAAAGTGAAACCCTTGCTTTGAATACAAAGACAATTGTGCGTACGTACATCGGTTCCGTATCCTTCCATGCTGATCAAATCCAAGTCTCCACCGAAATACCTAGCATACGCCCTTGACATGGGTAAACCATACCCCAAACCTGCAAGAATGTGTGTATTACTCTCGCCCTTGGTAGGATCTTGCTGTAAGAAGCTCTCTTGTAGGCGAGGATCCACCGAAGAGTACAAATAGGACCAAATATGATTCACTTCGCTCCGCGGGATACCCCCGCCTTCGTCTGCTACCTTGATGACAACATCTTCATTCTCATCATGATCCGCAATTGCCACAAGAATATCAGGCTTGGGTTTACCAGCATGATGCTCCATGGTTGCCCGCATGGCGTTTTTGAGCAGCTCGAGAAGAATGTAATGTATATGTGTAGGAAGGTAGGGAAAGGTCAAATTGAGTCGTCCTTCGATGCGAACATTTGGAGGAGCCTCACCAGGATATTGAATGCGACAAAGGCGTTGCGCGTCTTCAATGGCTACCTTGACAATTTGATAGGGACTGGTATCCAAACAAATCATTCCAATGTATCGCGCCTCGGCGGATCGACCCACTTGTGGAAATTGATGTCCTCCACCATGTCCCAGTCCACGACCCACCACAATATCCGTTCCTGGCTCCTCCAAGAGTTGCTGACGAACCACCAAGTACTGTCCGGCCAATACCCGCATTCCTATTCGACTCAAATAGAATCGATTCAAAAAGTTGTGACACTCCTGTTGTTCTGCAAACCGAATTCGGTGGTCCACCTTGGTCGGCCATCCAGAAGGGTCCGTACTCCGAACAGTCAACGATGGAATTTCACCACTGCGTAGTCGAGCCTTGAGTTCCCAAGCTCCCTTGGCCATGAGCCACATAACATTGGAATGATCCTGATACATTTTGGTCAACATATCAGAAAACCCTTCTTCCAAGGCCGGAGTATATGGATCGGGAGTTTCCACCAATTGAAGGAAAGAATTAATAAACTTTCCCTTGACGTGTTGTACACTCGGCATGTTTCGCAACTGAGGTACTTGATCCAAATCTTGAATGCGATGCGCTAAGCGAACCGGTAATTCGTCATGTAGGAGCTCGGCGTAGTTCATGAGCATACGCTGGGAAGCGAGTCGTTGTCCAAATCGACCCATGGACCTTCGACTTCCTCCATTGAAGATATCACATTGGTCTACAATCTCTTGAAGCGAAATCATAGTTGGCGCTTTTTGTGTGTAAACGCCAAGGAGTGCGGCAATGTCTGGAGGAATTTCATCGCAAGTCGTTAACTCGTCGGAAGACGATGACGACGGCAGTACTAGAGTACGAGAATCTTGGAGAAAGTTTCCTCTTCTTGGGAAACAAAGTTTGTAGTTTGGGCATCGTTGGTTTCCCAACAACCATCTTGTCGATTGGCCTATCAGAGAACACGATGAGGCACCTCGCATTTTCATTTTCAAATTGTGTCAGAAAAGGGAAGTGTCAGAGTTCGCACAGCCTTGAACCACATTCCCCTTCGGGCGACTAGCAGACCAAGAAATGACATGAAACGAGTTATGTATGTATGTGAGCATACAATGTGGTTTGTTCATACATACTATCGTCCTCCCCCAAGAAGGATCAAGTTGTGTCCAGTAGCAAGGATTGCTACAGGCTTTCATCTGATAACTAGTTCCAGATCTCTTCATGTTGATTATTTCGTTGAAGTGCCTTGCTACCGGCGGCAATACGGGCCAATTGCTGTTGCGTGGCTACTTCTATCCTCATGACATCATGGTGGTTGGCGCAAAAATCTCAGGATTCGTTCCTCGGACTTCCCCTGAATCCCACTGCCATCCACGATTTGAGCCAAAATTCACCCAGAGTAAATTCTGCCGGCGAGAGGAGAGTCACACAAAAAAGCAAATCTGCCAGCAACCAACGCAACCAACGCAACCAACACAACCAACTCCATCATGTCCAACAACAAGGAAAACACCAGCTACTCCAAGATCCCTACTGCCGAGCCATTGATTGATGGTGCCGCTGTTAGCTCCAGACACGCAGTCACTGTCATTCTCGACGAAAAGGCAGCCCAACCCGATCCCCGCTACGAGGATGCTCCTGGTTTTGGCAAAACATCCATGTTGGATTCCAGTCGCAGACCTGTCAATCTCGCCGTGTGCCCTCACTGCCGCAACCACAATGTCAGAACCAGAACACGAACCTACCCCAATGCCGGAACTTGGGCTGGTGTTGTCGTTGGAGCCATCATCTGCTTCCCCGTTTGCTGGGTCCCCCTTGTTGTGGATTCTATGAAGCAAACTGATCACTATTGCCAAGCTTGCGGTAAAAAGATTGGAACCGTCAAGCCTTTGGAAGGATGCTGTGTCAAAGAGCAAGTTTAAATCTGTACATGAATGAATAAACGATAGTATGAAGAAATGAATGTTGTTTAGCAATTCTATACTATGGTAGCGATCAATGTTTTGAAAGGATCCAAACTAGGCAATTCAATGAAATCTCGTTTCCTTCTACCTAGTATTAGAATATCTTGAAAAGACGGTCTGGGGATATTGTCTGAGGATGGTCCGATGCAATACGAGGTGAGAGGAGTTTGGTAGTACGAGAAAAGTCCTTGCATAGTTTCTTTCTCATGCTAACGAAACTGTAGATATACTAGTAGTAGTAGTTCGAAAGAACACATTTCTCAAGGCGTCCTTCATTGATACAACTCTTTACTGCAAGAGAATCGTAAATAAGCAGTTTGAAAGAGGATATCTTGTTCGTGAGGTAGTCGCAAAAATGTTTGGCGCAAAATTGTGTCGTGACTGGATCGAAGACGTTCTTCTTGTGAATCCCGCCCTTGGCACGAATTACGCCCTTTTCGACAACGATGGTCTCACAAAATCCAAAAAGCAACAGCTCACAACCACAACCTACACTTCCAACAAACTCCTTTTACACCATGGCCAAGAACGACGAAACCAGCTACACCAGCATCCCCACCACTACTTCGGATAACGACTACACCTCCTGTCCTGGTGGTCCAACGGTTACTTCCCCCGTCGATGATCATGGCGACTCCAAAGGACCAGTTTTGTTTGATGGAAGCCGACGTCCAGTCAATCTTCCTGTATGTCCTTACTGTCACAACAAGAATGTCAGGACTAGCACTCGTACCTACCCCACTCCTGGAACTTGGGCAGGTGTTGCGGTCGGAGCCATTATCTTCTTTCCTGTCTGCTGGGTCCCTCTTGTGGTGGACTCTTTGAAGCAGACCGATCACTTCTGCCAATCGTGCGGCACAAAACTTGGAACTATCAAGCCCTTGGAAGGGTGCTGTGTCAAGGAGCAGAATTAAAATCCAAACTAGTTGGTATCACCAATAGAAGTTAAAAATCAAGTAAAACCATCACACGGAACCTAAACCCCGCAAATTACTTTTTGCTTTCTGTAGCAGTGTGTTAAAGATTCTTGACCAAGCTTGGATCTTCATCACCCTTCATTCTTTTGGTTCACTCAAACGTATCATTGGATTTGTCTAGCTAGGGTTTGTTGCAAGCGTGTTCGTTGAAGGTTGCAAAACCGAATTGGTGCAAATGGAAGATTGCTTAGTCCAAGTAGTCTAATCGTACCTTCGGTATCCTCTATGTATGCAAGGTTGGCGTGGTGTTGGTTTGGCTTTGGCGCAAAACTCGTGTTGGAACAAGATCCATGTTGACTCGTGCTTAAAAGGAAATCGCAGAATATTTTGGCTCACAAAACCAAAACCCCCAAACCAAACAATCACCCTTCAAACATGACCTCTAACAACCAATCGACCAAAGACTACACATCCGACCTACCCCTCGCCGAACCTCTCATCGAAAGTTTCACCGTTGGCAATTCCCATGCCGTGACAGTGATGGTCGATGCAAAGACATCTTCCCAGCCACACAGTACCGCCCCAAGGAACGATGGAACCTCCAATATCTTGTTTGGAGGGCGCCGAAAGCCTGTCGACATGGACATGTGTCCCCACTGTTCCAAGAAAAACGCTAGAACCAGCACTCGGACACATCCTAATGCTGTCACTTGGGCTGGCGTAGTGGTTGGAGCCGTGGTTTTCTTCCCCATCTGTTGGGTGCCTCTTGTCATGGATTCAATGAGACAAACAGATCACTTTTGTCAATCGTGTGGCACAAAGATTGGAACCATCAAGCCCTTGGAGGGTTGCTGTGTCAAGGAGCGATTCTAGGTAGCGATCCCCCCTCTTAACGACATAGTGATAGAAGAACTCCTCTTGGAGGTGCAGTACCTAATTCATTCGGCATCGTCATCATCGTCTTCATCTTCTGCAATAGCTCCCAGTGAAATCCCCAAAGAAACACTCCCAAATGATGACTTTCGTATCAAAGAACGTGTGGATCCTCCTCCTTGACTGGAAGTATCTGACGGTCCACCCTTTTCCGGAGATCCCCGCGTCGATTTGTTGCCATCTTCGCCTACCAACGAAATAGTCTCACTTGCGAGACTTGTTCCCTCACTCAGATAGCTCACATACGTGAACTCGTCGTCGTCGTCCTCTTGGGGAATAACAACTTCACCCGTCAAGAGCGACAACAGAGCCACTTTTGCATCCTTTAGGGACAACGTTTCCTGATTGGTCGGAGGCGATACCAAAGCCTGTTGCCCAGAATCCAAGAAGGAACCCAGTCGCACACGGCACTTGTCGTGATCACTCTTGTCTCCCATCGACAATGGCGAAACCATTTCCTCTGAATGTTGCCTTTGTTGACAAAAGGGTTGCTTGGGATATCTTGGCTGCTGTTGCTGTTGTTGGTGTGGAGATTTGGTATGAATCACAAAGGAATCCAAACTCAAAGGTTTTCTAAAAATATCATTGGACTTGGTATCCGTCGTAGATGGACGTTCGCTGTTCGTTGGCGGGGAATCTTGCTGACGTTCTTCTAGAAACGAACCAAGAGAAATGGTTTGGGAGGATGATGATGATTGCTTCTTGGATACATCAGTAGGAGATTTCTCTTTGGATTGATGTATGGAAAGTTCTGCCAGGGTATCTCGCAGTCGAGACGCAGTCGTCTTTCTGGTCGCCACGGTCAAATCCTTGGAACTCTCTTCCCAAATGGTGGACAACAAAGAAATCTCATCGTAAAGATCTTCATCGACTATTGTTTCTTCCTCATAGTAATACTCGGTTTCAAGATCCTCTGTCATGATCTTATCTTTACTGTCGTTGAAATGGTCCAATGCAAAATCAGAATGTGGAGGAGGAGTGAATGATCGTTGGAAACAAGGTTGTGACTGTTGTTGTGGTTGATTGATGCAGAAGAGAGGCTTCGGTTATGATGGGAAGGACTGGCATCCTCGATGTGACGCTAGATAGATTTATTTGGTTGATGTTTGGTGGGGATGCGCGAATCGTCGTGGCTACCGGTACTCATCTGGCAGTATGGTTCGATTGAGTCAAGAGGGATATACAAGCAAGTACCGGTACTACCGGTAGAAACCTTTTGTATATGGGATTTCGGAGTTTCTTCCATGTGACCACTTGCGAATCATCAACATCATCTGTTTCGTCTTCGTCTTGTTGTAGGTACTAACGTTAGTACGAGTACACACGGTACCTCTAGAACCAACAACAAACAACAACAACAAAATTGGTACGATTCCCCCGATCCGGTGCCACTGCTTACGTCAACTGTCAACTTATGTAGTGCGACATTCCGAGAGTGATTTGGGCCCCATGCACAATTAGAGTGGGACATAGGGTATTGACAGAAGGCGAGTCGTAGGCTCCTTCTCGATGTTCGTAGAAAGTGTAGCAGGGACTACGGCAGCGAAAGTCGATGGGATTTGCTCCGGGTAGAGCCAAACCACAACAGGAGGCAGAGGACCACCACCAACTGGCAGGTTCTATACAACACTCTCCTTTCCACCACAACTCGTTCCTTGTTGGTTTGCGTGTTTTATTCATCCGTTCATTCAATAATAAGTCCATCCATCCATTCATCGAAAGCATCGTACTCTAGAAAGAGCGTAGAATCATGAGTCGAAACGAAGAAGAGGAAGAGCCCATGCCTCCTCCGCCTGCCTTGGGCTTGGTGGAACAAACGTCGCTGTCCGTGCAACATTCTCGTATTTCTGCCGTTCTGCTTCCAGAAGATCAATTGCTTTCCATGACTCAGAATTTAGGAGACGAGGAAATGGGAGATCATCTGCCTCCTTCCAACAGGGCAACTGCAACTGCAGCAAACAGTAGTGGCAAATACAAACCCAAAAGTGGAGCTTCCATTTCCCAAATGGTAGAACAGGAACTGAACTCTGATGGTAGGGCGTTGACCCGAGAAGAACAAGAGAAACAAAAGAATCTAGAACAACAGGCTCCAACTTGGAGCGCCGGAAAGGACACTCCGAACAAGGAAGGCACTGCTGCTCCGGTAGTACCCCAACCTCTGCCTTCCCTTGCCTCCAGGAGTCGCTCCACCTCTCGAGGGAATCGATCTGATACCCAAGGTGAAACATCTCTGCTAGAATCGCTTCCTGAAAACGACGGTGATGACGATGATGATGATGAGAGTGCCAACCACGATGGTGAGAACTCGGAAGGAGATGAGGACTCTTGTGCGCCTCCTCAGACCTCCATGGATCGCCAAATTACCGATGTCTCGGCACTAACAGAAGATCCAGCGTTACATGGGCCATCTTCTCGTTCACGTACTGCTGTCACTCTCACCGTTTCGGAAGGATCCGCCCAATCGGATGTCCTTGCAAGCACGACGGCAGTCTCCAGGTCCGAGCTCGAAGAACAAGTCAGGAGAAGGATTCTCTCGGAGGCTGTTCCCGCTCAAGTGGTTCCCATGACCATCCGTACCAGCAATGGTAGCAATGATAGCATTGCTTCTACCAGAAATGCATCCAACACCCTGTCCTCACCCCTTCACATGCAGCCCGGTGTCATGGGTACCGGCCCTGATGCACCCCAGAATCCTCTCCATTCCAAGGACCCCGAAGACCCCTTAGTGGCAGATGCTACCTACACCTCCCAAACTACCGACGCCACTGGCAACAACTTATGTCTGGCTGACGTGAATCCAGCGGAAGACCCCAAGGATGCTGAGCGACGCCGAAAGTTTCGAATCAAGGTTGCCACGATGATCGCCTTTGTTGTTATCTTTGTGATAGCTATTGTGGTGGGTGTCCTCTTTGCCCGTTCCAAGGATGATGATGATTTTGATGGCAAGCCCCCCAAGCATGACAGCGATAGTAGGGATGACAATTCCAGAACCGAATCGGAGGCACTCTATCAGTTTCTCCTACAACATGGGTCGGAGGATATCGCCATACGTGGCACTCCTGCCGAGAGGGCTTTCAAGTGGTTGGAGAGAAACGATATCTTCTCCGGAGCTGATGTCATCCTCGAGTACTTTGCCTTGGTTACTTTCTATTACGCTACCAATGGAGATTATTGGACCAACAACACAGGATGGCTAGACACCGAAGTGTCTCCCTGTGATTGGTACCCAGGAACCAACTGCGAGCGATTGACCATGGAAGTCAATGATGATGATGTCCCGTCCGAAGACGATGACGCCTTATCGGAGCGAGTCCTTTCGTTGAACCTTGTCAATAACAACCTGTTCGGAACCATCCCAGCCGAACTTGGGCGTCTCACGACTCTGTTCTCCCTCTTTCTACAAGACAACGCTGACCTCACTGGAACCCTTCCTACAGAGTTGGGTGAGCTTGATTCGTTGGAATACCTCGACCTCTCCCGGTGCGCCATTAAGGGAGAGTTTTCGGAGGAATTTCTTGACATGACCCACGAGAGTCTGGTGGTTTTCAAGATGGAAGATGTCGTTACCATGACAGGGACCTTGCCCATTTCGCTAGTCAGAAGTCACACCATGAAAGTTTTGAATCTAAACAATATGGGGCTCCGAGCCCAATGGCCAGGTGATGTCTTGATTGGACCCCACCAGATTTATCTGTCAGGGAACCGTTTGTCAGGTAAACTCACTATCAGTGACTCGCGTCTGTTCAGCTGGTTGGATGTAACACACCTGGATTTGAGCTACAACTCTCTTTCGGGAGCAATCCCGGACGCCATCGGGTCGATGTGGGCCAATGGGACTCTAGTCTCACTACGGTTGGAAGGCAACGATTTTGACACCGACGATGACCTTTCACTTGTGAATGCAACCGTCTGTGAAGCCTATACAGCATCGGATAAGGCCGCCGAGAATCGCACGTTTGTGATGGACTGTTTCCACGAGGATTACGATTGCCCATGCTGTACAGAGTGTTGTGAACGAGGTGGATTCAATTGTGGTCCTAACTAAGAACTCTTTAAAGCTACATTTACTGCATTCAACCACTCTAGAATAGAATTAGCTACCGTATCATCTAGTCGTTCACTGGACTTGATACTTTCCAAAGTAGTATCAATGGGAGTGCAACAGAAGCGTCAACAACAACAGGACCTCTGGGATGCCGGATCACAAAACGGGGATGAATGCGTGCACCAGTATTGCGTTGGTCCCAACGACGTGTTGTTCTTGTTGTTGTCGTGATGACTACTACTCCTACTAGTACCATTCTCGCGATTTTGGCACGATCGTTTCAGAATAGATGTAAATGCGCCTGTCTGGGTACGCTTCTTGATAATGGCAGTATAAATGTACGTACAGGAGGCCATACATTATTTTTTCAAGTGCGACCGACTCATGTGGGAAAATCGCTGGCATCGCTCTCTTCTGCGAATACATAATACTAGTAGTTAGATAACAATATCCCATCGCTCAGCACCGGGTACGGGCGGGACGAGTACCGCCGGTAGGTAGGAGTGCGCTGCTGAGTGGTGAGTACCGTGCTGCTACTGTTGTGCTACGTACCCTACCTACGGTATATATGGACTTCAACTCCCCAATGCACATCTTGTACTGAGGCTACGCGGATGTACAGGAACATCTCTTGGTGGTTCGTGATCCGGATCGATGCGAAATACATGCTTTTTTCCTGGACTCGGAGCTTGTGCGCCTTCCAACAAGAGCCAAAAGAGGAAAGTGGAAACCGGAAAACAAACCCTTGTAGAATTCATAGTCGATCGTTGCGGTTCTTGTTGGTTTCCGCTTGAAGGATTTGTGCAGTTAATTGTTCAACAAGATGAACGATGATGAGTTGAAACGTCAAATGACTAATTCAGTGCGAAGGCAGTCAGAGAACATCTTGGCACTGACAGCATCTGCTGGAATGGGAGAAGAAGAAACAGAAGAAACGTGGACGATGGACATGACACCACAAAAGAAGAGAGGAAAGACCTCCAAGAGAAAGTCCAGAAACTCCAATCCAAATGAATTGACCGAACACATATCAACAGACACAACAAGAGCTTGTAGCGATAGTAGCAGCAGCGATGAAAACAAAAAGCCTCCGGCTGTCTCGTTGGACGAGAAAAAGGAGTACCGAAAGGCATCCAGTATATCAGAAAGTGACAATGAAGTTGATGTTGCAGATCAATCTGCGTTTGCGGACGAAGATGACAAGTCCGCAAGTGTTCGGAATGCCAACACCAGCAATCATGCAAGGTCAAGTTCTGTACATCGTACTTCGGTGCGAAGGAGCAAAGGAGGTGTTCCTGTTAGTACCGGGCCGAAATCATTGCAACCAGGAGCTGTAGCTGTTGGCCTTTCAACGGGTCCGACTGCAGGAGCTGCTGCTGAAGAAGAACAGGAGGAGTTCGATGATGCATGCAACCAGGATGGCATTGAGGAAGCTCCTCCTACAACAGTTCTGGGAGCAGCAGTATCGGATGCTTCTTCCATGACGGCTTCCGTCATTAGTGCAGCACTCTCGCCACGCGAAGATGCACCTCCTGCAGCTACACTACCAAAACGTTCGTCTAGGGTTGCACCTGATTCAGCGAGTGTGGTTCCAGAGATGCCTGCCTTGAAGTATCATGAGTCTGTAGCGACAGCTACAGCTGTTGTTCGGGATGATTTAGAAGAAGAAGTGAGACGTCAAATCATGTCGGAAGTTATTGTGGCAGAGGTCGTTCCATTGGAGATTGACAATGAAACACGCCGTACTAGCAACGTGACTTCGAGTCCGGACGACACAAAGCCGTCTAGCCACCCAAGGTTCACACTGCTTTGTGTGGGATTGTGTTGTGCTGTATTCTCGGGTGCTATTACTGGAATGCTTATCAAAGTCCTCCAAGATGACAAGTCTCCGAAAAGCAAGGATGGTGGAAAGGGGGGTTCTCCCAACAATAACAATCCTCCCAATGATTCAGTCAGGGATGAGGCAGCACTTTTGGCTTACCTGCAAATCCAGTCACCCCTTGTAGCAGAGTCTGGAACACCACAGAGTCAGTCGTTTGCTTGGATGAGGAACAATAGTCTAACCACCACGGGTGAGTATGGTCTCAGCTTGTACGAGATCTACGCTCTTGGTGTCCTCTATTACTCTACAGGAGGTGATGAGTCCTGGACCCACACTACCAACTGGCTGGATGTTGACAGTGGTTTTTGTTCATGGTACCCTGGTGACCTCTGTGAGGTAAGCAACGTCCTTGAGGGCGCCACTGATTTGAGTGTAGTAGACCCCCTTTCAGACGGCATAAGGTTTCTCAGGGGTGGGGATGGAGGCGGTGGCGGTGGCGGTGACTCCGTTGTCAGTGCTAGCAACGTCACTGCAGAAGAAACCATCAAGGTGCTGGATCTGGGAGAAAACAACCTGCAAGGCACCATTCCCAGTGAAATTCGGTTGTTGTCGAACCTGGAACGTCTCGGACTAGACAAGAACCCTGGACTTGTCGGTACTTTGCCAGCCGACATTGGAACTCTTGAAAACCTAGAAGGGTTCTTTGCAGGAGAGACGTCACTGTCGGGAACGTTTCCTACCACCATGGAAGACCTTGACCAACTCAAAGTATTGAATATGGCAGGTTGTACGTCAATGAGCGGAACCTTTCCTCGTGACCTATGGCATTTGAAGAGGTTATGGACGCTAGATCTCGAGGGAATGGGCCTGGAAGGGACGTTGCCTGGCCCAGGCCGTTCCCCCAGGTTTGTGAACCTCCGTGGCAACCGTTTGAGTGGGAATTTTCCTGATAGTTGGTGGCCACCCCAGTTGTCCACCTTGGATCTTCGAGACAATCGTTTAACAGGCACGATACCAACGTCTTTGTACAGAAGTTGGAACAACAGTTTATACGAGCTCCGGCTAGAAGGGAACAACTTCAGTGGCACGATACCAGGTGATGTATGTGCAAGTTTCAACCAAAGCGTTACGGAAAATCCATCAACATCCTATGTTTTCTCTTCCGACTGTAAAGAGGCAGATCTGGTGTGTGAGTGCTGTACGCTATGTTGTGTTGATGGTGGAGATTGTGAGGAACGATGATAGATCACAGTTATATTCATGTCCCACCTATTATTTTCACTATTTTAGGTCACAATTTTAGACACCAAATTATTGCGAAACATGATGAATGTAGGCGGTGGACCAGTTCAAGCGTTATGAACCAGTACAACAGTCGCATTCATGCCCCTACAATCCTCATTCTTGCACGGCGGTCTCTAGAGACGGCGGTTCCTCAGCCCAGTTGATGTTGTGATGAAACCTACCTACAACCTACTGTCATCGCACTACCGGTTCTACTACTACCGATAGTCAACCGGCGGGTACTGGTACTGGTACAGGTACTGGTACTACAGGAACTACCGGTAGCATCGGATTCGCTCTTCGTCGTGCTAACCAAGATACTACGACTTGTGTTCCTCACTAACATCGTTAGAACACGACGACCACGGAGAATACGAATCATACTACTAGTAGTCGTAAGACGACTCGGAGTTCTGCCTAAAACCCATAACTACATGGGAAAACTACCAGGCTTCGCCATCCATCGATTGGTGCGCGGCACTTATGACCATCCGTTGATTGAGTGACATTGGATGAAAATAATGGTCGGGCATTTTGGGCATTTTGGGCATTTTCTTTGCGGGGTGCTGCTGCACAATCCCATCACCTTAACCTCTGGCACACAAGATTAGTGGCATACCAATACTGCAACAAGCTTGTAGGTTGTAGGACCATGAACAACGACGACGAACTGTCACGCCAACGGGAGGACGGTGTGAGAAGGCAATCAGAAGCCATTCTCAAGCTGACGACTGAGGAAACAGCTGGGCTTTCTCAAATACATCAAGCAGCTCAAGAATCCGAATCTGCTGAATCCAAGAAAATAAAAGCATTCACCAAGTCCACAGCCAGTGCTGCGAGCGATGAAGCTTCCAAGCAAAAGGCCAGGAGATCAACCTCGAAGGTTAATAACTTGGATGCCGAAGGCCAGAAGATGCGAGCCATTGCTGGAGGATCTCGGTCGACGGGCACTTCCTCCTCCAATTTGAAGGCTGAGAATCTCAAAATGGAGGTTGTTGAGCCAGCAGCAGAGGAAGATCATGCTGCTCCCCAGACTTCTCTTGATCGTGCTTCATCCGCTGCTTCCTCAGCCAAAGGATCTGCCAACCGTGAGCGGGCCAGTAGGCGAGGAAAGGAAGGACTTCGCAACACTCGAACCAATGTTCCTGGAGTCGTTGCTGTCGACGATGACGCAAGTGAAGTATCCAGCCGAATGACCATGAGTATGGCTGGGCTGAGTCACGATGGTGCTTCGGTCAATACAGGTGTAGTGGGAGCCAACAGGGTAACTGGAGTTGGTGCAAACCACGCGAATGATGACGACGGTGCCGCTCTAAAGAAGGAGACAACCACTACGACTGCCCCTGTTGCAGCTACAGGAACCCTCTCAGAATCAGTCACTGCAACTGCTGTCTCGCGAGATGATCTGGAAGATGAAGTTCGTCGTCAAATCATGTCTGAGGTGGTCACAGCAGAAGTTGTTCCTATTGAACATAGCGAAAGTTTTTCGAAAGAAGTCAAAGAGGAAAAGCGACAAGGCAGTTCCACGTTGTTGATTGTTGCTATTGCTTGTTGCCTTGTCCTTACTGGTGTGGTCATTGGTGTTGTGGTTGCTTTGTTGGGTGGCGGCGATGATGGTGAAAAGAGTGACGCCCTGGTGGACCCTCCAACAACTGCCCCTACTCAAAACCCTGCCTCAAATCCAGGCTCAAACACCAATGAAGATGCTCTCATGCTTCTTCTTTCCCAACACTCTGATAGTGTGGCCGAGCTCGGAACTCCTCAAAGCAAGGCCTTCAAATGGTTGTTTGATAACAAATTCACCCCCATGTCGCCGCTCTTGTTGGAGACGTTTGCGTTGGTTACTTTTTACTTTGCTACCGATGGAGACAACTGGAAGCGAAATGATCTTTGGTTGAACAGCAACAGGGGGATTTGTGAATGGTATCCTAGGGATCTTTGTGAAGAACCTGCTGGTGGTGCACCCGACGTTGGACGACGACTAGGTCGACAACTTCTGGGCGATGCAGCCATCCTTCAACTCGACATGTCGGGCAACAACTTGCAAGGAACGATTCCTCCAGAAATCGCATTGTTGTCCGACTTGGATTGGTTGCTCTTGTACGACAATCCTGGTTTGACCGGAACGATCCCCACAGAGATTGGTTTGCTTTCCAACTTGGGTGATTTCTTCGCGGGTGAAACGTCCCTGACGGGAACTCTCCCAACCGAACTGGGAGGATTGGATGAACTCAAGACATTCGACATGTCTTTTTGTACTGGTATTACTGGGAATATCCCTCGAGGATTGTGGGCAGCTGATCGCATCAAGACTTTGAATTTGGAAGGTATTGGTTTGGGAGGAACTCTTCCTGACGAGGGACAGAGTCCTCAATATGTGTATCTTCGAGACAATCAACTCACTGGGTCAATCCCAATTGACGATCGAGTTGACTGGAAAAATATGGTTGAGCTCGACCTGGCATTCAATGAGCTTACGGGAACGATCCCTATTCAATTGTTTGCCAATTGGGAAGGAGATTTGGAAGTCTTGAACCTGGAAGGCAACGATTTCTCTGGGCCTGTACCCGATGAAGTTTGTACAAGCTTGGAAGAAATCCTTGACGAAACTCCGGACGAAGAGTATGAATTCAGTATAGATTGTGACGGAGAAAATGACTGTGAGTGTTGCACGCTCTGTTGCAGTGACGGAGAAGCCTGCTACGAGCCGTAAAGATGGAGTTGTTGGGGATTACATGGCAGAACATTCGTATTTTGATTATCACCTTGGTTAGTAATTTAATAATTCTATTTTATTTATTCCGTAGACACAACCACCTACCTAGCAAGTAGCAAGTCATCGCCAGCCAATATGTGTATGAAGGTAGAGAGATTGCCATTGCGTTCAAGACCCATGGAGTCAAAAGTGCAAGTAGTAGTAGTGTTCATTGCTCGTTTCACCCCACACCCCACTTCTAGGAACTGGGATGCGACAAGACGTTTTCGGGTATGGAACTGCGAATGGACTCTCATGATTCTCAATCATGATGTCACTGGTGCAAGTACTGGTGGATACGCGCTCTAACAATAGCGTACTGGTCTCTTCTACTACTAGTACTAACAATAGTACTGGACGTACGCCCGCTCTTCTACGTAGGATTGTAGCCTGTCCATCATGACTCTCAATTCATTATAGACACTTCCACTTCTGCAGGATGTACTTTTCCCGGTCTTTCATAAATCAGAAGCACACGCACTGGATCGACACTTGCCTGTTGTTGGAACCTTCCATTTCGAGAGATCATCCGCAGTACCATGGGCAAGGAAGACACTCCCGATTCGAATTCGAAACCAAAGGCTCGCAAATCTACAAAAGGGAAGAAAGGAGGCAAGAAAGCATCTGCTTCTGCCAAAAGGAATGCCTACAACATGGAAGAACCGCTGGAACAAGGAGACGACGCTGTCGACCTCATTGAACAAAAGCTTGCTGCATCGAATCCTACATCTAGACAAAGAAGGAATCAAGCGAGGACTCCACAACCAACTCAATCCCCAGCTCCTGCTGTTTCGGCCAGTAGTGTATCAACAGCAACCACTAGATCGGCTGGTAGTGTCAGTCAGTTTTCCAAGACAAGAGCAACGTCTATGGATGGCGGTATAGTCGGAGCTGTCAGTGTTGCCGGTATTGGTGCATCTTCTGTCGATGCTATCGAAGACAATCATGATGCTATCGAAGATCAAGGAGAACTTCATAGTGCTCCACCTGCCGAACCAGCGTCGGCAGACAGGATCACTGCCGAAGCTGTTACAGCAACTGCCGTTGCCCGCGAAGATCTAGAGAATGAAGTTCGTCAACAAATCATTTCCGAAGCCATGGAGGCTAAGGTTGTCCCTATTGATGCCACTGTGACCCTTGCACACGAGAACCAAGACAAAAGCAAGACATCTAGTCGTTCGAAGAATACCACTGTCCTTTTGATGGCTGCTTTGTGTTGCGTGGTGATCTTGGCAGGAGTTATTGCCGCTATCTTGATTGTCATGAAGAAAGATGACAACGGCTCGTCTTCAGGAAACCAACTCGAGGCCGGCCAGCCAACAGCTGCCCCTACAGCTACCCCAACAACAGCACCAGGGGTTCCTGGGGACCCGTTTTCTGGTAGCCCATTGAGGGACTTTTTGGAGCAAATTTCGCCAGATGTGTTGACTGTTGGTTCTGTACAGGCAAAGGCGTTCACGTGGCTTGTCGACCAAGGGTACAATCCTTCCAGCGCACTTCTTGTGGAAACATTTGCCATGGTGTCTCTATACTATGCCACTGATGGCGATAACTGGAACGAGAATGATAATTGGCTCAGTCCTTCCATAGGAATCTGCGAGTGGTATCCAGGTTTCCAATGCGAAGAGGTGACGGTCGGAACGCCTCCTGGGAGACGTCAACTAGCCTCAGACGCCATTTACACATTGGATTTGTCCGACAACAATTTGCAAGGTTCTATCCCTCCGGAGATTCATCTTTTGTCTGATTTGGTCGACTTGGTGTTGTTTGGCAATGATGGTTTGACGGGCACAATTCCTACTGAAGTCGGAGGCATGACTTCATTGATAGGCATTCTGTTTGGAAGCACCGCCTTGACAGGGAATATTCCCACCGAGCTTGGAAACTTGAGTTTCCTCAAAACCCTTGATTTGGAATATTGTACTGGTATTACTGGGAGCATTCCAGAGGAGTTGGCCGACAAGAAAGGGCTGGTCATGTTAAATTTGCAGGGGATTGGCCTCACGGGCACACTCCCTGCATTCACAAGAAGCCCACATCGCGTTCTTCTGGCTCACAATGAACTAACTGGGTCCATTCCAGAAACCGGATGGACAGACGCAAAAATCATTGACCTGTCCTACAACGAATTGACGGGCACCGTCCCTGACATATTCGTTCAGACTTGGAACAATGCTTTGGAAGTCCTTCGATTGGAAGGAAACTATCTTTCGGGGGATGTGCCCTCTGCTGTATGTGATAGTTTCGAACAGGTTGTTTCTACTGGTCAAAAAGACTATGAGTTCAGTGTTGACTGCAACGGCGACGATACTGTATGCGCTTGTTGCACCCTCTGCTGCACGGAAGGAGAAAATTGTCATGAACCCACCGTGTAGTCCTGCCTACTACCGGTGCTACTACTACTGCTGTAATTGTGCGGCACAATCATACTACATGATGTTTCATCCACTTGAGTACACATTCCTTTTAAGAAGATTTGTATTCTAGTATTACGAAGTTGTACTAGCTAGCAGCTGCCTCCCTGTTGTTGTACTTTCCTACCACAATATCTTACTCGACCGAGCGCAAGTGCAGTAGAGTACGACTATCATACAAAAACTAAAGAAGTACTTCCAGTAACTACCCTCTAGCTGAAGTCACAAGTTGTACTCGTACTGAACTCGTAGGCAAGAGTTTCTTGTCTTTCATGGTATCTGCGGTTTGTACTTGCTTGTCATTGTGAACCGTTGTGTCCTATGAGCAATGGAATGGAACTCTGCAACTGAAGATCTCCCTTTGGCGACCCCCCACAACAATCTCCCATTGTCACTACTACTCTGCAGTCCATGATCCTTTCTCTTTCCAGTCATATTGATCAAAACATGTTTATACCGGAGTTCTACTCAGGACCAACACAAAATATGCAAACACAAAGTTGATGCTGGATAGGATGGTGATTCTCCTTCCCATCCTTCCCGCATACATGAATTGAATTTGATTAAGACAGGATGGCGGTGGGATCCGTACATCGTGTCACAGCTGAATCACATTTCAATCAATGCAAACAAAGGACTCTTTACTCACAACAGGTCCCGTCACAAGTAATGTGCCGCAAAGGACCGCCATATATGTCCCGCAGATCACAAATCTCGGAAGGCAACGGGAGAGTCAATGACGGATTATTAACCGCGTAGAGGGTTACCAACTGGGTGAGCTTACCAATCTCGGACGGAATGTTTGTCAACGCATTGCTGCGCAAATCCAAGGCTGTCAATGCACTGAGGTTGCCAAACTCGGTCGGTAGGCTGGTCAACGCATTGCTGTACACGTCCAAGCGTTGCAATTCGTTTAGGTTGCCAAACTCGGTCGGCAAGTTGGTCAATGCATTGAGGTTGCCTATGGTACTTTCTAGCACCGTCAATAGCAGCAGCGGACCGCGGTGTGGTTGCGTTTCCGTTTGCATCCGTCTGTGTAATAAAATCCGGAAGGGCTTGATTGGAAGGGAGGAGAGCNTCAATGCATTTAGGTTGCCAAACTCGGTCGGTAAGTTGGTCAAGGTAATCTCGTCCATGTACAAGTATGCCAATGCATTGAGGTTGCCAAACTCGGTTGGTAGGCTTGCCAAGGTATTGTTTTGCAAATACAAATATTCCAATGCATTTAGGTTGCCAAACTCGGTTGGTAAGTTGGTCAAGGTATTGTCTTCCAAGTTCAAGAATGTCAATGCATTGAGGTTGCCAAACTCGGTCGGTAGACTCGTCAGGAGTGAAGACGACGATCCATAGTAGTTAAAACTTTCCAAATGAGTGAGTGCTTGGATTTCGGATGGTATGCTCTCCATTTTAGAGTCGGTACTGTTTTTATCCGAGAGAAAGCCAACAGAAGTGGTCAGTTGAGGAGCAATTCTAGGAAGAATTTTGGTTCCTTGCACTTACGATAATTACTCAATGATCGGACACTACCGTCGTCGTTGCATGATATATAATCACTAGTACATTCGTCCATGGCAGCAGTTCCCATGGCGAAAGGCGGTAGAGCCCCAGAAGGATTAGGGCTGATGTACAAAACAAAGATTGCAAAACGTTGTTGCCACTCATAGTCAGTAGAACAAGTATCCAAAATTTCATCGTCATTCACAAGGTAGTTCAAAGCCACATTTTGCGCGGTACCTGACTGTGTGAGTAAAGTAGTGTTGGTGATGGGACTTAGGATGGAAATCAGTTGTGCCTCGGAAATCTTTTCGCATCTTGTGGGTGAGGGGGGGGGGGGTTCCTGAGGCGGGTGACAAGGTTCCTGTTGCACTAGATGTGGGACTTCTTGTTGGATTAGGAGTGGGTGAAATAGTGGGAACAGGCGTAGGACTGAGAATTCCTGGGGTTGTAGATGGGGAGGCGCTGACAGAAGGAGCCATGCTAGGAGCGGCACTGACGGTTGGGGAGGCAGTCACCG
>WXVQ01000156.1:0-29346 GCA_013372465.1 Nitzschia sp. Nitz4
GTCAGAGTGCAAACAGGGTCACTACTTAGGATTGGGTTTACCTTACTTCGGAGGCGGTGACTAGTCATGACTCCCCATCCGTTTTGCTTGGAAAGCTTGACGGCATCGATAGACTCAGAGATGGATCCAATTTGGTTGACCTTGAGCAACAAGCAGTTGGCAGCCTTCTTCTCAACGGCTTCGGCGATCTTTAGTGGGTTGGTGACGGTCAAGTCATCTCCGACAATTTGGACCTTGTCTCCGACCTCGGCAACAATCTTGGACCAGTTGGTCCAGTCATCTTGATCAAAGGGATCCTCAATGGTGACAATGGGGTACTTGTCGATGATCTTCTTGTAGAAGGCAATCATCTCATCTCCGGTGAGGAGAAGAGAAGGGTCCTTTTCGGCGGACTTGAAGTCCAAGTCGTAGGCGTCTTGTCCAGAAACCTTGAACTCGGAGCTGGCAACGTCCAAACCAACGGAATCCTTGTCAGCGTATCCAGCGGCATCGGCGGC
This sequence comes from Nitzschia sp. Nitz4, assembly GCA_013372465.1. Classification (NCBI taxonomy): domain Eukaryota; phylum Bacillariophyta; class Bacillariophyceae; order Bacillariales; family Bacillariaceae; genus Nitzschia; species Nitzschia sp. Nitz4. The sequence continues at coordinate 498 of WXVQ01000156.1, forward strand.
CTCCATGAGCATCTCAAGACCAGACTCGACGTCGCAAGGAGGAGCGAAACCTCCCTCATCTCCAATCAAAGTGGCATCTCCTCCGAACTTGGCCTTGATGATCTTCTTAAGGTTGTGGAAGACCTCGCAACCAATCTCCATACTCTCGGTGAAAGTCTCAGCTCCGGTAGGGATGACGAAGAATTCTTGGAAGGCAAGCTTGTTTCCGGCGTGCTCTCCTCCGTTGATGACGTTGAAGCAAGGAACGGGAAGAGTCTCAGGAATGGGGTTTCCGGCAATGTCGGCGAAGTGTTGCCAGAGAGGAACTCCACGAGCGACGGCTCCAGCCTTGGAGGCGGCAAGGGAAATTGTAGTACAAAAAGGGGAAAAAGATCACATCTACTAGCAGGTAGACTCACATGCACACAACAATCATCATCGTGGTGGAAATAGGGTTGTCGCAGTTTGAGTGATTCCATCTCGTTGGATCTCCTGTTTTTGACGTGAGAGGAGTTTTGAGTACAAAGCATGCGTATGCTAACATAGTTTCTACCTAGTACTAGATAAACTCCAACGTCTCTTCATCTCTTTACACCATCTTGTACATTTTTGGATTTCATCCCGATGTAAAACAACTTCATTTTGGTACAGCCTTGTCAAGGCCACTCAAGCCTTCCTTGGGCCCATGTTCCGAACCAGAGACGTCACCCCCCAAGTACATGTTCCGTTGTGACCGCGATCCTCGCAAATCTCGTTGACTCTGGCTTCCAAACGACGCTCGGCTTGCATTCAGTCCCTTTCGGTGCATGGACCGTCGAGATCGGTTCATCAAGTGCTGTGTACGCCGCAAGACAGCAACATCCGACGTGATTTCCTCCAAATGCCCCCGAATCAAAGCACCAACACGTTGCATACTCGGTCGCTTTTCTGGATTGGGATCCCAACCTTCTTGAATGACCGTTCGGACCGTAGCAGGCCACTGACGCTGGATGGGCATACGGTGCTTGTCTCGACATACGCGGATGAAGTATTCATTGGCAAGAAACCCATTGTACGCCCACTCCAGAGCCATGAGTTCCCACAGCATGACTGCAAACGAGTATACATCCGCTTCACGATCATACGGCTTCTTCAACACAATCTCTGGGGCCATGTAGGGGATGGACCCCGTCATGGCGGTCAACTTGTATCCATAACCATCCGGTACCTTGTCTTGCTCCTCCAAGTTCCGACACAGACCAAAATCAAACAATTTGACATCTCCCCGAACATCAAAACCTACATTTTCTGGTTTGATATCACGATACAACAAACTACACGGACACATGGTGTGAGGTGAATATTCCGTTCCATTCCATTCAGCAACTACGAGTACCCAGCAGAAGCATGCATCGACTCCAAAACGTGACATACCTGTGCCCATGCAAATAGTTGAAGGCTGTCGACAAGTCATAGGCTACCAACAATCGCTCTTTGAGAAGATCCTTCATGGCCGGAGTGTTGGCAACCGATCCACAGCATCCCTTGGCCATGGAATTTAACTGCTCCCATTCTTCCATTTTGTCTTCCAGTGTTCCATAGAGACGATCCAAGATGAGAAACGTGTTGACATCTACCCGGGGGGTTTCCGAGTAACCTCTCATCTTGACTTGAATGAGAGAAAAATACAAAGAAAAAGAGGTGGTGAGCATATCATGAGCATATAATTGGAATCCAATCAATACCCAACCCATCCGCATGGAGCCACAGCGACCAAAGCAACGTACTAATGTTGGGGTGCCAAATAGCACTAAGAATCTTGATTTCAATGGCCAAATCAATGGCTCCACGTGCCTGATCGACCGGGTTCAAATCTTCTCTCAACTTTTTGATAGCATATCTCGACGAACCATATCGCTTGGCGTTGTGTGTCATAAACTCGCGGGCACCATCGACATGATAATGGACATCATCTTCTTTCTTTTCGTTGAGCAAATCTGCGTAACTGACGGGAGCAGATTCATCCTTTTGGTAATTTTTAGCACTGGTTTCCAAGCGTGAAATGGCACCATCTATATCATCTGATGTCTCCCTGGTAGGTGCTCCTCGGGCAGGTACAGCACTCTCTTCAGCCTGTGGCGTCGGAGACACCTCCGAGACGTCAATGCGGAAGTTCTCAATCTCAGACACGTTAGAGAATCCTCCCTTTCCCAACTTGGGACCCATAATGATTTCATTGTAACGAAAGGTTGGAAAAGTGCGGACTTCTGAGACCTTGAATAGTCGAGCATTATCAGTCTTGGCCAAGATCTTGTCGGCTGATGCGTAAATGTCCTCGACTCGTTTGGCTTCGGAGGCTACCATGATGACAATGTGGATCACCAAACTACCAGTAGAACAGATATGATGGTTGCTGAGGTGGTGTGTGAACTGTAAACCAACAAGGCTTGTTCCATAGAGAAAACAACAAGCGAATCTGAGGTTCTCTGGTTCGTTCCACACTGAAACCACAAGTACCGGTAGTAGTAGTACCTAGTACCTAGTATGTAGATGTGATTATTTTTTGGCATGTCCAATTCCTTGGTAGGCCCGGATGAATCTTCTTGAATAAAACAGCCGACTTCCACGACACAACGGGTGGACGGCCAGAAAGATGACGCAAACCACCACCCACCACCACTGGCCTTTTCCATTTTCTCACAAAAAGTACGTGACCGTCGTCAGAACAGAACCAAACGAAAGAAACTCTGTCGCTAGCAACATGCCTTGGCCATTCTGTCCCTCCTGTCGTGCCACTCTCCGAGTAGAAGCTTCTGGAGCCATCGAGTGCAACGTTTGCCCCTACCAATCCAACCTGTCAGAACTTCCCCAACTTCCCGAGTCGACGACCTATTCTGCCGACAGACCTATTCCCATGTGGGCCAAAAGTGATGCTGAACAAGCCGCTTTGAAGCAGACTTCCGAGCCTGTTCGTGCCACGATCGAAGAGCCTTGTATCAAATGTAGTCATCCTCAAGTTGGATACTATACTGTTCAATTGCGTTCCGTCGATGAAGGTCAAACCGTCTTTTATGAATGTCCCAACTGTAAGCACAACTGGTCGGTCAATAACTAAGAATTCACAAGGATGGACGTGTCATCTACAACCTGTGGTGTTGTTCTTGATTGGTTATCCTGGCGACGCGACGATACAACTTGTACATACAAAGAATACTATGGGGAGACTAGAACGGGGAGAGTCTACAGGAGAATCACAACTTTCCATATTTCCTGCATCCCATGCAAGCCCGTACTCCCAACTTGGCTCTGGAAAAAAACCTTTCGTTACTGCAGTATTCAACTATTTCTCTACTAGCTGGAACTTGTGATTGAAACAACATAGGGGTATGCTATTCCTGCTACACATACTACATACTGGGTAATGCCGTCGATGACTTGCAACACAATCCAATGCATGGGAGAGTCATCTGTCCTATCCACAGTTTTGACGCAACATTTCCAACATTGTCTGTGACGCTTCTTTCTTTGCTGCCTTCTTGGAAGCCCCTCGTCCTTCGACTTCAAATCGCCGAAGATGGCTACGGTATGTGAGCTTGCAAGTAAACTCTCCCCAGTCCACTGAGTAGTTCTCCAACACCAATGCCTTGGTTTTCTTGGCATATTCATTCAAGGCCTGAACCGGGATGTTTGTGCACTTCTTGTGATCCTGCAGAACTCCTTTGCGAGCACTGCGTTCCCTTTGCCTCTCCTTTTCCTCTTCTGCCTTTTGGTCCACAGCAGAATGAGAGGGCTCATAGGCCTCTGTGATGGTATCTTGCAAGGTACGGGCTGATTCCAACACAGTCAAAGGACGATCTGGTCGCTCGTCCAGAATTACGATGGAACTATCTTGTTCACGAGCTCGACCAGACCGTTGACATAGTTCCACAGAGTCCTTCATGTGGTCGTAGCTAATCACAACGTTGGCCTCTGGGACATCAAATCCCTCCTCAATGACCGATGTCGCAACGAGAACGTTCAGCTTATTGGAGCGAAACGCATCAATGGTACTCTGGGTCAACGAATTGGTAATCTTGTACGATGGGGTGATCTTGCTACCACGAGACGCCACAAATCCAGCCTTGAGACCACTTGCTTGAAGCTCGGGGTCGCTGTTGATGAAATGCGCCAGTACTGCTGCGGTTAGTCTCTGTTGCACAAACACGATACAACGAAACTTGTCCTTCTTTTGGGATTGGAGGTGGAAGCGAAGTCTCCCAAACTTGTAAAAGTTTTCAGGTTGCTCAATCAATCGTCGAATCCCATCCGCCTCCGGGCAGCTGACTCCACTGAGAGCATTTTCCATCTTGAGCCACTGCATTACGAGCAGTTCCTCCTCCTCCCACGTTTGCACCAAAACTCGAAGAGCAACGTACCAAACCTCCAATAAACGAAATGTCGGTTGTAGACGCTTCTTCCTGGCAAGTTCATGAGCATACTCCTCCCAACTTGAGAGCCGCACCTGTTTCAAGGGACTCAAGAACCCTGGATGTTCCATTTTGGCTTCTTGTTCCAATACTTTGAGGACAGCCCACACTTTCTTGGAAAATGCGGTCGCAGAACCATTTCGGATTCGTCTCATAAAGGTGTCATGCATCAAGTGAGGCTTTCTATCCCGTGCTGGAACGACCCCTTCAGGGGTTTCCGAGGATCGTTCCAGAATGGTGTTGTCGCCATATGGTGGAACATACCCCCCATCTTTGAGTTCTTGCAAGGACGGTGATACCATCATGGTGACATGAAGGTCGCGACAGATGCGGTTGAGCGTGTTTTTAATGGCGTTTTCATGAATGTCGTACGTCAGTGAAGCAGACAATCCCAATATCTGAATGGGGTTGTTGCTGTTTTTTTCTAAAACATCGCTGTGAGTCAAACTCAAAGAAATGTGACGATAAGGGTGGTCTTTCAAGAGATGGTGGACCTCGTCAAAAATGATGATACCAATCCGATGCCACCCGAACGAACTAGGTTCTTGGGTTTGCAAGATAAGAAATGCCTGAGGGGTGGATACCAGACACACCCTGCCGCATTCGACGGATGGAGGGGCCATTCCACCCATGTACCGAGAAACCTTAGCTTGTGAGCACCATTGTTCGACCACTCGTGCCTGTTGATCGACCAACTCTTTGGTAGGGACCAAAAAGATGGCCAATCGTTGGGTATCACGGCTCAAATGCCTCGCCACAAGCTCCGCTGCTACAATGGTTTTGCCACTGCCGGTAGGCATCTTGACAATGGCGTTGGCATGGCCAATATCATCGACAATTCTCGATTGGTATGGACGAAGTTGCTTGGCCACCATGCTCTTTTGTATCGGGAGAAACACAGCATGTTTGCATCAAAAACTAGAACAAAGTACACATGAAAACCCAAAATTACTACAACAATGGCGTAAACGTAGTACGGTAGAACCTGTGGAGGCTCCGGGTCAGAATGAGGAACACATGCCATAGAAACGTTCTTCCAGCGATGACCTCCCTAACTCTACTTGCTACAAGTAGATAGTAGCTGGAGGCTATGTTTCATTCTTTGTCCATGGTCCATGGTGGTTGTGAATCGGAACGGTGATCCATGAAACGTACTCATCGTCGCCAGATTGGGGTACCAGTACGAGAGTACGACTCCTACCGGTATCACACTGTCGTCGTAGCCATCAATAGCAATGAGGGAGTGTCATAAATAGAGTTCTGGAATGTTCTATTTTCTTGTCAGTCATTGCAACATTCGTTGCGTCATGTTGGGGGTACACCTATGCCTCGCCCAGCCGTTAAGACGAACTCGGTGGCGAGGCACAGACTCTAATTGTGCCGCCGACCCACTTCCGTTGTTTATGCCACAACGAAGACGGGCCTTCGCAACGGAGGACTGCGAGATTACTTAGCGTAATATTTTAATCATGTCGTATATCAGTATAATTTAAGTACCATGATTACTTAGATGTCATTGGTTCTAAGAATTGATGTGGTACGTCGCTCGCTGTCCGTAACCCCAGAAACCACATTGTGGTGAATTGCCTCCGAAAAAACAGGAGGGAAAAACTTCCTGAGGTTCAGGAAAGGAAGAGGCGCCTTTCTCAACGCACACCATTTCCTGGTAGTCTCACTCCTCGCAGTCTCCAAGGTTGACCCAACCATCTTCAGGACCATGGATGATTCAACATCATCGGTGGAAGTGATTGCCACCGTTACGCAGGATGGCAACATTCGCACTAGGTTCATCCCCATTACTGAATCCTCCAAATGCAATTCTTCCCTAGTGGATGATGATGAGGTTGGACACAGTCAACCCGAACCTCGCAAGTTGAGTCTCCTGGAAGATCAACCAGTGTTGGTACCTGTCGGGTCCAACTCGGATTCTGAAGATTCCTGCGACGAGTTCAAGCAAGATGGTTCTAGCAGCTCCAGTGCTGCCTTGGTTCTCAAGAGCAACACAACCACGTCCACCGATTTGGCACTTTCCAGTTCGGCAGTGGCTCACTCGGATGATGCCGGTCTCTATGATTGTTTGTCAGATCAGTTTGCTAGTCTTTTTTGTGCGACAGAGAATCCGACCAGCTATTGCATTGACAAAACTAAATCAGAAGTGCAAACCACATCGGTGGCCACAACATCATGTACAGAAGTGACTTGCACCGACCCACTAGGGGATTGGTTTTCATCAGGGAATGGCGGAACGGATGTCTTTTCATCCTTCAACTTTTGGTTGACTCCCAGCCAAGAAGAGGAGCTCAAAAACTCTTGCAAAAAATCACCCCAAAACCGATCCACTTCTCGTTTCTCCAAGCGACGATCCCATCACATCCGAAACCTATGGAACACATGGCATGCTGAAAAGGCAATCCCCATTGAACGCTCCAAGAGTATGCCTTCGCATGACGAAAGTCAATCCTTGGCGATTTCTAATAGTTTGTCAGATGTCTGTTATGACAGTGATCCCGAACAAGAGCATCAAGAGCGAGAGCAACGTGGAAAGTTCCTCTGCCGACCCAAGCGAAGCCAGTGCTTTCGCCATTCAGCCCCTACTCCCATTGTGACTTCTATTGTCACGATATGGGAAGATAAGGCCTATTCGCCCCCTCCAACACCTCGCAACTCTATCTCCTCAGGCAACTTCAACTTTTACCCAAGACAGCGGGATGCATTTGATACCCCCCGAGGACGAGGTCCTTCCCAACAACCCTTGTTCTTCGATTCCCCTGCTGGGCCCACAGAGTATGATATGATGCAACCAGAAGGTGAAGATATCCTCAAGGAGTTCATTCAGGTGCGAAATGTGTTGTTGATTGCTGTTGATCCTATTGCCAGGAAGCAGTCATGTTCTAACCCTGTGGCTGTTGTTGTTGTAGGAGGCGACCAACACCAAGATTCCCTTGGTATGGCACCGCCGTACTCGAGCCGATGATTCCCTTACCAAGATGAACCCACCTGCAGCAGTGACTGGAACCTTTGAGGTCGGCGCTCACTTGGATAGTGTTGTCGTTCAACCCAAGTTTACATGGAGTCCCTGTTACGAACCCAACTTGGACAACCGCCGTATTCGATTGTCGGGTGCCGAGCCACATTCGATTGAGCTATTGAGCATCATTCGGGTGGTCAAGCCCACATCGCTTAACCGACGATTGTACCCATTTGCTCGGTTGGACCGCACATGTTGTATCACCACCAACGATGAGAACTTTCCATATCTGGTGTTTGAGGCACCCACTACACAAGAACGCGACTGGATGGTCAAGGCTCTCAAGATGATTGTCGCCCGATTGGCCTCCATCATTATTGTTCGTGACGAATCTTTGCTGCTAGAATTCTTTACTCCATACGCTGCATTGATGCACATGGAGCAAAACGAAGTACTAGATATGGAAGCAGAACAGCGCCAAGATGGACCCACGGTAGACACCCATACAGGAGGCGATGTACCGGGGATGTATCATCCGAGGCGAAATTATTGTCAGTAAAAGCTTTAGGAACTCAGTAAAAGACAATCGTGTACTAGTAGCCTCTAGTATCCAGTAGTACGCTATTATCACATGGTCATGACTTTGTACAGTATGCTTCAAACGTCGTGAAAAAACCGAAATTTGTCGTACTCACCACAGTAGGGACTTGTACATAATGGTCACTGATGATAAACGCTGCAATATTCCGGTCAACCTGTGCACTTTTTATATATACTTTTTCTATCTGGCTGGAACAAGAAGACCAACGACAACTCTCCTCCGCGAAACCTCATCCTCCGACACCACTGCTTCTAGTACCTTCTGAATGCCTCTTCATGTACCACACGTAGTGGACAATCTGTAGAGAGTTATTCTTGTCTCACTCATGGCTCGTCGTCTCCGGATACGTGGTGGTGGCAGATTTGAATGCTTGAAATATTTTACCTGTGCGCAAAATGTGGCCAAGGAAACCAACAACACGCAGCGGCGACTTAGTTCATATGGAAGCACTTTCTGCAACAAGTTCATCACTGTCGTTTTCCTGTCCATCCTCGTCACTCTTCAATTTGCACCACAGATTCTTGGTGCTGGTGGTACTTTTCAAAACTATGGCTTCTCAACAACAATTGGTCGCAGCACCACAAAGGAGATCGACGCACCACAACAACCTTTGTTTCACCTTGTTCACACTACAAATGAACATTCTTTCAATGAACACAATATGAAGGGCTTGGAATCCATATTCTTTCACCATCCCAATGCACATGTCAAGCTATATGTCAAAGAACTTTCCACAAGACCCGTGCAACCTCTGATCCAAGCAGGATACAACATTACCTTGCATCCTATCGAGCTGAAACGCACTTTTGATCGACTTGTATCTATATTGCCGCCATCTCAATTAAATACCGCATCGGTGAAGGATTTTGTGGATAAGATTCCAAGGTACTCGCAGCATCCTTTCTGGTATGCCAATCTTTCTGATCTCCTTCGTTTGGCGTTTCTTTATTTGGAAGGTGGTGTATACCTGGACACAGATGTTATCCTTGTTCATCCTCTGTTCCCTACTCCGGCGACAGCTACAACGTGTGACTATCTTCCATACGACAACGTTGTGGCCTGGGAAGATCCAGTGCACTTTCTGATCAATGGAGCCATCATGAAATTCAAAATGGGCCATCCCTTTCTCTTGAAATGCTTGCAGGGTTTCTTCAACGACTTCAATATAGGTATCTGGGCCCACAATGGTCCAAAACTACTCACGCGAGTTTGGGAAGCACAAATAAAAAAAATGACATCTGACACATCACAATCACTTGGCCTGGTGCAGTCGTCACAAACAGTGGGGGGTGTAGGAGATTCCGGCTGTGAACGAAGAAACCACTCCGACCCTGAATGGGTCCAGTTTCCACAGCTACCTGACGTAGCCACACTTGAACCCCGCTCCTTTTACCCTGTTCACTACGCCGTAATGGTATCCCAGTGTATGAATCGCGTTGGCAACGTTCCAGGGCAAATTGAAGAAATATCACATGGGTCGTTTGCTGTTCACACCAACAACAAAATATCTGGAAAAGCCACAGTTGCAGAAGGGAGCCTTTGTCATTGGCTGTATAATGCTTTTTGTGTTGTTAGTAACTGTTCCGTAATCATGAGTGCTACCAGCACTCGCACCTGACTCTTGGTGAACATCCTTCACATTGAGGCAGCTCGGCTCTCCATTCGATTGACCTGAAACGGAGACATGGTGACATGGCAAACTACAACATTCACATCGAAACGTATAGCTTGTACATGATTGCTGGAAGTAATCGTCTAAACAGTACGATACTTTCTTCATTTCATTGCGTTTGCGACGACTATGTACCAACGTTAATACAATACCTAGAGTAATGACGTAGGGAGGGTGCACACAACATATCTACGGGTTGCAGACGGGCCACGACATCTTCCAACCATTGAGGAAATCTCCAATTCTCCCCTAGCTCGACTCTAGCATGATACGTAGTTTCTCTATCGAGCGGTTCGAGGAACAGTGCTCTACCGAAAGCTAATGGTTGATTCTATCGCTCTGTAGTAAAAGCCACAGTCATACCCAGTTTGTCAAAAGGAAAAGAAGAGCATTCATTGGCAAAAGTAGAACCAAGATGGCTGAGAATGGCCAAAAAGAGATGAGAACAACACTCAGGATTCCAACGTGGTCCCCCACCGTAGTACTAACTGAGCCCGAACATGCTTAACTTCGCTGAGCGGACGGGAAGCGGTGCTGTCATGTTGGTATGGTCGTTCCCATCGACAACCGTGGCTACCAACCATACAACCTCTGTTGTGGGCTTGTTCACTGCTATTAGAACAATATATTTGACGAGAAAAGTTCATGATCTTGCAACTATGTGATTCAATGATTTCAGTGCGGCATCGGAAAAGGAGGTATCGAGCTACTACAATGAGTGGTGGAGAAGGAGAGTCTATCCAGCTCGGAGTCACGAATGAGTCATACTGTAGGTTGTCAACCCTCAACACGCCGAGAGCCAGCCGGCAGACAAACATAACTGTCAGTTTGAAATTTGTAGCCTTGACTGAATAATCTCCACAAAACCTCCTCCACTACGTACTGCCTGCTGGAAACTCCTTTTCGGTTGTACGTTGTTGTTATTGCTGCTCAAAGGGATAGTGCAGTACTGTTACTCATTCACTGAAAGAACACAATCCACAAGATGACCGTTTTGGCCGAACGTAGCACCAACCTGTTGTTGGACCCTGATGAGGAAGAGGAACCAACCCTGTTTGGTGAAGAAGAAGGAATGTCGAAAGGGCGCCGCAGCATCTCTGTCAAGAAGTCTCGTCGTCGCCGTCGTTCATCTGCCAGATTCCTCAGGATTGAAGACCGAGATGATGACGAAGATGAAGACAACGAGAACGCACCTCCTTCGTCCGAAAACCTGGGTCAAGTTTACCAGCAAGCCATTCGCTTGAATGCTGAGAATCGTATCAATGCCAGCAACTCTTGGAACTTGAGCTTGATTGACCACATGGATCGTTTCTTGATTCAAGGCAATTCCACCCCTGCAGCTCCCAGGCTCGAAGACACGCTTGGCCCAGTCACTGGGGTTAACTTCACAAAGGCTAGTTGCACTTTGGACGCCTCTGTCAAGATTTACTCCTATCGTGTGGATGATGTTCACCTTACTTCTTACAAAGTCTTGGCCAACCTCAACCGTACTGATAACGGAAAGGCCAAGGGCGACTCGGAGGGCGATTCTCAAGGTGCTACTGCTGCTGCCGCATCCGAAAGTCGCCAGAAGCGCACAGCCTCCGCTGCCACCGAGACACTTGAGTCCAATGTGGCCAACATCAACATTCACAAGTTGGATTCTGCCTATGACATTGACCCCCTCTTCCACAAAATGTCCAAAACGTTCGATGAAGGTGGGGCCAAAGGGTTGCTCCTTGCGAACTTGAGTGTCAGTCCTTCAGGTTGCAATATTGTGTTTGATTCCACTCTCGACGAAGGCACAGAGGATTCTCCTGTCGAGCCACAGCCGCCCGTCTCTTCCGAAGTGGATGTCTCCACCCTCCAGGCCAAGCTTGATGCTACATTGAATGGTCAAACCATCCAACAGTTGCCCCTAGTACCCCAGCTAGCTTCGCTACGTCATGACTATGCCTCTCTTCGAAAAGAAGGCTTTGTCGAAAAGGTCGTCCCGGTACGTCATCAAATTTCTCTGGCATTGTTCATTTCTGAGGCAAAGCCTCTCTAACAAATTTTCCTTGTTGTTTCCCTGTCAACAGTCGGAACACTATGCCGCCTCCAACGAAGAGGAACTGGAAGCCGATCGTTCCATTCACGTGGAAGCCATTGAGCGCAGCCGTGTCTCTCAGGGCATGGGAGTCTCTTTGATGGCTGATGATCACGACGATACCTCCCTTGGAGGTGATGACGACGAGGGTGGGTTTGCTCCAGATGACTTTGGTGGCGATGACAACGATGATTTTGGTGCCAGCTTCTTTCATGATGGTGACCATCGATTCTCTTCTGCAAGTTTTCAGACTACCTTTGAGGCTGCTCTACCACCTTCGCAGGCTACTGTCTTGCTCGATGCCATTGCAGCCGGTGATATTGCGGGGTCGCAATCAACCTACGAATACTTCANCTTCAATAAGAAAGCATTTGCGTCCATTCATGGAAATCAATGGGCTGGAGCTTCTCATTGGAAGAAAATGCAGCCCAAGCGTACTAAACCTACTGGAGAAACCCAAGAAGAATCTCCCGGGGCAACAAAGCAACGTAAACCCAGAAAGAACAAGAAGAATTCCAAAAACAAAGCCATTGTTGTGGATATTCTAAAACCTGTCGATGTCAAAGAACTTATGCGAAAGACCCCGAAAGGAAAGAAGGGAAGCAATCCGCTTCAACTTACCAAAACCGCTGTCGCCAAAGCCGCTAAGAACGACAACTTGTTGCCTCTTGATGCCGGTCTAAAGATCGAGACATTGACCTCTCTATTCCTTCGTCCCAATACCAACATCCTCGATTTCGCTGCAGCTAAAAAGGCACCACCTATGCGTTCTGTTGGTTTTGGCGGAATTGAGACTTGGGGGGATGCTGATGACAACAGCTTTGGTGGAAACGATGACGATGGTCCAGGTTTCAACTTTGCAGCGGACGATGACGATGATGCCAATGTCTTTGGTGAATTTGTTGTACCAGAGTTGGAAGGCATTCGAAAGGTTGAGAAAGTCCGTGTTGGCTATGCCACTGTAGCCAAAAAGGTGGACGTGAAACGCCTAAAGAAGGATCTCTGGGAAGAGTTGGAAAGGACGTTTGCAGAACGTGAACAGTCTGGAGACGGGGCAGAGGCCACGGAAGACAAGGCAGATATCAACGGGGAGCCTGAAGACGATGAGCAAGGAGTAGAAAGTGAATCAGACAACGTGCAAGAGCCTCAAGGACCGCTATCCTTCCAAGATACTGTGCGAGAAATGCAAAATGCGCAAACACAAGTTGATGTGACTTTGCCGTTCTATTTCATCTGTGTTTTGCACTTGGCGAACGAGAAGGGGTTGGCCCTGGAATCTATGGGATTGGATGACTTCCGTATCCATTGCCCAGAACCTAGTCTCTAGAGCATCTATTGTAGTCGCATGCATTCACATTGCCTGTCGTTGTCTATTCGTATCTAAGCGAAAAGGAAAGAAGTCAAGCTCAAGCCTGCCCGGGCCCAAGTTGGTGGCGGTCATTACGCGGAAGGGATAGATACCAGTCAGTTAACTTTCCTCACATCCCAATCTTGGTTGACACCACTTTGGGAACCAGTTAGTACTCATTCACAGTCTCTGATTCCAACAGCGCTACTCTTGTGCAACTACAAGCAAGCTTATCTAAGGACCTTGTACAACGAGACACTCTAGTTGCACTGTTCATTGTAGTTTAACTGGACGAGTGGCAAAATAACTTCCTTACAAGTCTTGAACCATGTCGAGTACCAACGAGTCTTTTGGAGACAAAGTCAAACGAATGGCGGCCAATTGTGGTCATGCCACAGGCTTGTGTTGTTTCAAAGCCAAGGAACAAACACAAATTGCCATTTTGGAGAATAAGGTGACTGCGCGACAGAAGAAGTTTGGTATTGATTATATGACGTTGGTGGAAGAAAAAGCCTCGGAAAGCGCACTCAAGGAGTGTCTACGAGAAGCAATGAAGGATCTTAATGATCTTCAACAACAAATCAATGACAGTTATGATAAAATTGAGAACAAGGAGGCAGATGTGCAGTCCAAGATTGTTCCCGAGTCGGATGCTCCTTCCACACCCAACGATGCAGGTTCCTCGGATCCAAACAGTAGCAATGGTAAGCGCAAAAAGCAGAGGCCTCCTCCAGCCAACGCCTTTCAAGATCCAAATGAAGATAGTGTGTACGAAACCACGGATTCCACCAAACCTTCACAGAAGAAAAAGACGGGCGGTGGCGGCGCACCTCCCAAATCCAGGAACCCTGCCAAGAACAGCAAGGGTGACAGTGGAAAGAAGCCTACCAGCAAAAAGCAGCCAAAAAAGAAAGGCAATCTTCAAGAAGAAGTCCCCGAAGCTTACAAGGGAGTCGATCCTTCCAAGTGGAAACTGACGGAACAAAACTTCCAAGGTTCTACCATGTACGACAAGAAAGGTCGCGAAGAAACCGTCAAGGGTCAAACAATTCAACATGGTATTGACCGATTCCGTGCCAATCCTGCCAAGTACACTGCCATGTTGTACCAAACGAGTATGTTGAAAGAAAATTGGCCCGCGGATCAATGCAAGTTCGTCTTCGTTCATCGGGAAGGTACTGAGAATTACAAACCACAAGGTGTCAGTCCATCTGGCTGGATGACAATTTTGTTGAATCAATACGAACGATTGCCTCCTCTCAAGGATGATATCTTGCCAAAGGCCAACCGCGATAAATATACAGATAGCATGGTGTTCCAAGGAAAGAAACTTCACAGTGCCAAGAATAAGCCTCTCATGCCCGGACGAGGAATGGGCGTTGGAGACACTCCTTTGCTCAAGATTATTGGCGATGTGGATCCTTCTGATATTGCACAAGGAATGGTTGGCGATTGTTGGTTGTTGTCGGGTATCAGTAGTTTGGCTGAATTCGACGGTGCCATTAAGCGTCTCTTCCGCAAGACCAAGAATTTGATGAAAATGCCCATGGACAGTCCCAACATGTACACGGTCTCTTTGTGGGATTTGAAGACATGGAAGGAAGTAGATATTGAAATTGACGAGCGATTGGCCAAGGCACCCAATGGCCCAGGTTTGTTGGCCTCCAAGCCTTCGGAGGATGGAGAATTGTGGGTTCCAATTTTGGAGAAGGCATTGGCTGTTCATTGGTACGTGTGCCGAGGACGGATGATTGTCACTTGTGTTTCGCCATTTGTTCGCATGACTCACTTGTTTTTCATTGGGTACTGATCCTCGTCCAGTGGTGGTTGGGATAAGATTGTTGGAGGGCAATGCACACATGCTTGGGCGCTCATGACAGGATGCAAGGAACAATATACCATTCGTATGAACTCTGCTACAGGCAAGTATGGCTGTTTTGCCAAGTACAATCCATACGAAAAGAAATGGATTGAACACGCCAACTCGCCGCATGATGGAGATCAAGCCATGTACCGTGTTGGCTGGCCCAAGGTGGGTGGCGGTGGTAGTGCAGAAAAGGAATTGACGGAGGATGAATTGTTTTTGCGCCTAGTGGCTTGGGACAAACAGAACTATATTGTGGGTGCAGGAACCAAAGGAACTTCTGACAAGCACTCTACGGGTGGACTGGTGGACAACCACGCATACTCGGTGATTGAAAGCCATTCGAACGTTGCTGGGACCGGCATTGACCTACTCAAGGTTCGGAATCCTTGGGGAAGTGGCGAAATTGAAGACGGAGAGTTTGACGACGATGGGCCTGGATGGGACAAGTACCCTCAAATCAAGGCTCTGTTGAACCCTGTGGTAGCGGACGATGGAATCTTTTGGGTGACCAAGAAGGAATTCTTCCACTTCTACCAGACCATTTATGTGAGTTGCTCGGACATGACCGAGTTCCTAGAAGACTAGGCACTGCTCATCCCCCGACAATACTCGTAGTAGAGTTGATGTGTGTAATTGATGTGTGTAAAGACAAGAACGTGCATGATGTAGACATGTAAAGTACTGGTAGCAGTAGTGAGACAGAAATGTTCTTTGCTTGTAGTGCGGAGGTATCAGTGTTCTTGAGTTGTAGAGATACGTACTACAACAACGAAAACACCGCAACAACAATTACAAGAAGCAATCTTCGTTTCTCACGCACTTCCACGCGACGAGGAAAGTATCAGGCTGTCGTCCTTTCATTAATTTTTCTAGACGGTCAAGACAGAACCCTAAGTATGGTATAGAGGAGTCCATTCTATGTGCGTTCCAAAGGCCGAATGCACGCATAGATGCGTCAGTATTCATTTAGCGTCTGACCGAGTGTCTCATCCTGATTGCTGCTGTGCCGATTCTGGCGCGGGCCTCCGTCGTGCCGTAGAAGAAGAGCCTCTCAAAACCCACACAACTCAACAACTCCATCATCCCAACGAGTACTGGTACCCAACCAACAACGACTGACACACCCAACCACAAAAGCGCCCACCATGAATCTAGATCTGGCAGACAGCAACAGCCCTCTGCGCCCCGACGGTGCCGTGGTCTCACTAGATGAAGCATCGAGAGACTCTCCAATCCAGACGGAAGCACTCCGACGCCTAGAAACAGACGCCGTTTGGAAGCGTTGCTCCAAGTGCGACGTGCACCGTCGACTTCCCAGATTGAACGCAACTTCCATCAAAGCCTCTGAAGCCTGGGCTTGTGAGAAATTCCAACAGTTGACTTGTGATATTCCGAACGACACCTGGGATGATGTCGTCTATCACTGCATCGCCAACTCCGTCAGTTTCCTGATTCACTGGGACACTGCTACGCCAACCTTGGAGGAAGATTCCCAGTCCAAGCCTACTACCACCACTACCACCAAAACATCTGCAGCAAATGCGACGACAACCAAGTCAGAAAAGTCTGCGTCCAACAACTCTAGACCTAGTCGAGTTTCAACCCCAGCTGTGGTCCCCCCGGAATTTGCGCCAACGAGACGTTCCACCAGAGGTTCCTCGTCAGCCGAACTTTTGTCTCTTCCCTATCGATATGGTAATCAAGATTGGGATCCCATTTTTCGATGCTGGAAGCCCTCTACCATTGTGGGGAAAAAGGAGGTGGCCGTCCCAGCAAAGACTCCACCACCACAGGAAAAGGTGAAGCCCCCCTCTGGAGAAAAGGCGCCTACACCAGAAAAGTCATCGCCTCGAAAACGAGCCGCGTCTCCTACCAAAACGAGCAGTGCAAAGAGATAGAATTGGAGAAACGTTAAGAGCTATTGTGGGACTTCAAATGTGGTGTTTTGGTTGGGTACATCTACAAGCCTGGTTCCGGTACTTGGTAGCTTTGGTTCTACCAGCGAAATCCATAGGATCCCGAAAAGGTTGATTCATCGTACTTGAGATGGCCTACGTCACCGACCATACGACAGGAAACATTGCCAGTTGGACGAATCATGAGGTAGGTCAAACTGCAATTAAAGGTGGAGAAACGAAGCCATGCCTCTGGAGGGAGTTGGAGCGCTCGACACAGCAGATACCGGATAATGTTGCCTAAGATGATTGCATACCGTGCCCGCATTTTGATAGTGTATTCTTGTGGTTAGATACATATACATGACCCAAAGACCATACAACCAGCAAGACATACGCACCATGGCACACAATAATGACAAATTCATGACTCTCTTCAACATCCTCGTCGTCCACAGGTGCTCGACGCGAGTTGTCACGCCAAAAATATCGGCGAAAGGCACGTTCGATTCGACCTTGATGTTGGTCTACTTCTTCCACAACTCCTGAAATATCAGGTCGGACAGGAATAATAGGAGCCGCCAAGGCTTCGTTCAAATCAGGGTCTGGTGTAGAGACGTTCATGTCCAGCTCTTGAGCAATCAACTCAGCTGTTTCCTTGGCTCGTCGCAAGTCACTCACCACAATGGATTTGATTTTGCAAGGGCCTCGAAACTCTTCTTTTTCAAAATGATTACATCCCTCCATTAGCTCCCGGAGGCGACGCCCCGTTAGAATGGCTTGATACCGACCAAGTGGGGTCAACTTGCGTAGTTCATCCAACTTGGAAGATTCATCGTATTGTCCATGTCGGACCAAAATGATATGACGGGTCTTGCCACGAACTTGGAGGTCAAGGTCGCGACGAACACCTTGGAGAGACGTCGCATCGGTCATGCGGCCATCCCAATTGTAATCCCAGGCTGGATATGGGACACGAGGTTGAAAGAGTTGACGTTGCAAGCATTGGCCTTGAAACAATGCCTCCCCCTCGTTGGTTGAAGTGTTGTTGGAGGCTTCTGCTTGTGAATACAGAACTTGACTAGAAACTCCAATTGTGGCCATGCCGGTCAGCGCCGACAACGTTTGGGGACGAATCCAACTTCGAAAGGATGTCATGATGGTGGTTCCAATGGAGTAAGGATATTATGATGTTGTGTCAACATAGTATTTGGAGGCTTGTGTCCTTCCCAACTTATTCATTACCACAACGTACTTTGCTTGGTGGGTTGATATCAACGTGACGTCATGAATCGTGTGGTTCCTTCCTGGCACGTGATGCTTCTTGGTTGATGAGAGCGGTGCGTAGTGTCGCAATGGTGCTGGTGAGGACCAGCTCCCTGTTGTTCTCTTGCTCCTTGTTGATGATCGGATCTTCTCCTGCTAGTAGCCTGCTGCAGGATTTCCAATTCTTGAAGCTGGTACTACTCTGAGTCATGAAACAAGAAGTTGTAATTGCTTGTCCTTTAGTAGAGTGCCTCCAAGAAATAATTATCTGCAGTACTTTTTGTCTTCTTATCTACTACTGCTCGTCGTAGTAGTACTGGAGGCAGGAATGTTCATCATCTGTTGCGACCTGAGGGGGATCAAGACCAACAGCAACAAGGGAATGGGCCACTACCTTCACCACCACAAACTAGCTAGCCTAGGAATAGCATTGTTTGTGCTCCGTCTTCACAAAGCGAGACCACCAAAAAGGCGCTACTGACATCACAAGAAGGCGGGCCAATTGTGTGTTCGCCGTCGACTTCTCTACGTTCCACACGAAAAAAGTAGGTTAAATGGCGGAAAACATATGGCTATAACAACCTCCACGGTTGTATCCACATTTTACAAGCCTCCACCGAAGTGTACATTGGCATCATCAGCTTAGTTTTTTCAACCAATCACCATCGTACGTTGTGGCTCCAGCCAGAAGCAACAAGGCCAACAAGAACTAAACTTGCATCGAAAGCTTCTCAATACCCCGCATCTTTAGTCAAACAGAAGGAACAGCTTGAACTTGCCACAGTACTATCGACGATCAAAACAGAAATGTCGGCCCTTCGGCATTGAACATAAAGTAGATCCTTCATGCTTCCAAACCGAACTTCTCCTCTTCTTGTGAATAGTAGCAACTGGTAGAGGCGCTAGCAGGCTTGCTTGGCACGTCAACATGAATGTAAGCTACTTGGAGAATTCTACCAGAAGCACCAAACGAGAGTATCCTCGCATACTGTATGTTCAAAGTCTGGCCTTCCATGTACATAATGATGATAGTGGTTATAATGCCAAAGGCCGGTGACCGGTGACCAATGTTTGGACACAACAACACCACCGCCACAGATTATTTGCTGCATGAATCTGCAATCTTTAATCTTCGGTGTGGGAGCGACCAGCGTGTTCTCCACTGTAATGGACATAGGAAAAAGTTTCCGTTCCAGTGTAAGATAATATGCCTCCCGATCGAGAACCAAGCGAGGAAAGAAGGAGATGGAGTACATGGAATCCTTGTGATTGGTAGTGCTTTGACGACTCATCACTCGATTTCGTGACGAAGGGTTCGGGAAATGGGGATTCATTTACTCGCTGCTGTTATAATGAGTTCGATGATTGGCTTTGGGACAGGAATGTGACATTCTATTCCATTGGAAAGTCGAATGGGGCACCGTGTCAACGACAGGAAGCCATTCGTGATGGGTCCGAGCCATACAAGCATTGCCACAGGTTTCTCCCAGGACCACCCAACGCCGACAACAATTTTCTCACCTCAGATACCAGTTCAACAATTTGGCCCCTTCATACAATCAACATGGGATATACTCGAGTTGCTCACTGCGCCCCTTCGACAACATCGGCAGGCAAGAAGCTTCCCACCTCCAGTACAGAAGATGGTTTGCTGAGGCGCACAAGGACGTATCAATCTTTGGTGGACCTCATAGCTCCATTCACTGCCAAAATCCGAAATGGTGCAGTGGAAGACGAAATATTCAGTTTGGGAGAACTCATAGAAAATTCTGACCAACGTGGCTTCCAACATTGCAATACTGCCACCGAGCCATTCTTGGCCGTTCTACCACGAAACGGTGGTGGTGGTGGTGAACGTTCTTGGGCGACTTCAGGGTATCCACCACACCAAAAATTCAATTCCGATACGCACGTACGGCCAGACGAATCAAATTCGAATTTCGAAGTGCCGCGTGAAGGCTCGCAGTTTGTCCCAGATTCCTTGGATCGCAGCAGAAGAGGATTCTACCGCGGGCCACGTGCATCGCACGATTCTAGAGTTCGACGCACGGATGAATCTTCCACGACGACGTCGAACACATCTTGCGACGGCCACAAAAAACATCTCGCGCCCACTTTTTCTCGATCCGATACTCGTGCATTGAATATCATGAGTGCTGCCACACCAACTTCCCTTTCCATCTCCCCCCAAGGATCTCGACGAAGATCCTGTGCTATTGCTATCAAGAGACATCCCAACAATGCTACTGGCTACTACTCTTCGCAACAAGATATCATTGCTACCCAAGAGGCCGAAAACAATGAGAGGCTTTACAACTCTGCCACAAGACGTATGTTTGACCGCATTGTTGACCACCGCCTTAGTCAAGGCTTGCCTCTGTCCGTGGCGCAAATGATTGGACAAGACCAAATCACGTATCCACAAGACAATACTGCTACTGCTACTACTACCACTGATTCCTCCAACGATGACATGCTCGATGGAGAGATCTTTGAATTGGAAATGTGATTTCCTCCTACTTTACAAAAACGATTTTTGTTTCTTGAACATAGATTTTAACAACAACATAGACAATCCACTAATTTTCCCTTGATCGTCTTGTCTTNGTCCGTACTCGTAGAAACTGTGGTTCACCATGGTGCATTCATTCGGCGGTCCATGACGTGAACGAGTTGTTCACCGGATCGCTCGTCCGATATCCATGGAAAATTACACAAGGAAGCGACCATCATCCACGCGATACCGCCGTAATCACCCTCTTCCTTCGTGGGTTTCAAAGTTTTCTGCATAGCCGCCGATTTGTCCAATTGCCGACCATACGTCGGATGGTAGCAACAAAACTGCTATGCAAAAGCAGGAAGAACAAATCTTCAACTGCCTTGGAAGCTACAGCTTAATAACTTTACGAAACGTGCCAATCAAATTCGACGATGTTGAATTTATCACTATGGGCACGATCGGCTGACCACGTATAAATGGAGAGTCTACCCTGCACTATCACAACATGTTCGTCTTTCCGCATGAATGTGACTCATCCGTCTTCGACAAAACGCAGGTAGTGAAGCCTAAGCCCAACACGATTGGTCAATAAACGCGAAGTGTCGCAGTAGAGGAATGCGTTGGGAGACCAAACTACACTTGGACAGGATCGCCGATGCGGCTACCGTAAAGAATCTTGACTCCCACGACGCCGCAAGCAAGTTGTGGCCAGGATTGGCTCCCCAAGCCTGTAGAAGGTTATCAGCACGGCTGCCAGCTGCCACAGACTTCTTTGCGGGAGCGAACATAATCCCCGAGAAATGACCGTGTTGCAAGCTACTTAGAACAAACACGGGAGTGACTTCCTCGAAGCCGTTGATTTTTTATTTGAGATATGTATATATTGCAATGTTCAAATGGAAATTCTGGCGCGGGTTCCCTTTTGTAGAGGTCTAGCCGTCATGAGCTCGTTCGCGAATCCCACCTGATGCCCAGATTCGTAGGGACCTATTCCTCTCGTACAGCAAAGGTTCGCAAATCTCGTGAGAAGGAGTTGTGGTTCGTGGTTGTGCCGACCTCCCACAGCCCACAAATTTATTTCCAGCGACCGTTTCAGAACCAGCCATCACTTTTTCGTGCCAACAACCTAGTTGTCGAAACTAGAACCTCCTACATTTACACGATGAATAACTCCAGAGGGAACAGCTCCACATCGAACATATCTTCGACGCAATACTCGTCAAATTCGAGCTACAAACGATCGCGATCACGAGCCATTGCCATCAAGCACGATGCCAACGTTGGTTCGGACTCGGAAGACTCGCTGGACACCCGATACGATGAGGCCACTTGGAGAATGTACCATCAGATCATCACCCACAGACAAAAGCACCATACTGTGTCACTAGCTGATACTTCGGTTCCCTCGACTTTGCCAGAAACTGTCTACGTTGCTCCGGTCTCTCTGGAACAACAAGCTGAGCAAGACGATGACATTTTCCAAATGGACCTGTGATCGCCTTGCTTCACCATTTTTGTATATAAAACAAAACTCTCAAGACATTTCCTATAGAAGTATCCGCTACAACCACTGCTGGTGCCCACTATTGCTAGAACGATAACCACCCACAAATGGAACGGTTTAGAATCTCTCAGCTTACCCACCAAATCTACTCTTTTTCCTTTGACTATCTAGTTCACTGGCTAGTCAACTGCATATTATTTTCCTTCTGTGATGTTGGTGATGTTTCCACAGGATTAGGCTGTTGTTGATGGTTGGTTTCCACCTCTAGAGAGGAAAACATCATTCCAACACCCGACTACTCCTTTACTAGACCGAGCTTGCCAAGAGCCAACAAGAACCGGTGAGTTGGCAAGTGCCATGTCCCTTGACATGCCCATGCCACGTTTCATCACGGACTGTACGAATAATACGGGAGTCTTGTACCAAGAGTAGATGTCCGTCGTCCGTGACACTCCAAGAGGCTCTTCGAGCGACTGCATTCGGACCAACGAATTTGATCTGGTCGACATCACCTGTGTTCGCCAATTCTCGTTTGAATCTCTTCTTGTTTTGCAGATTCAGATCCTCCGATTCCTTTTCCACCAGTGGGTGTGCGCCAAATCTCTTGACACTTGACATGCTCACCGATAATTCCCTCCTCTTTGCAAGGAATCTTCCCAGAACATTTTTGTCCCCGGTTGAACTGGTGGGTGGAGTCTATGATCGTCCATCTGCCACATGCAAGATTGACTTTCAAGGAAATTACTCGCGTTTCACCCATCACCCGCCACACCAATTCACAAGATTCGCACATTCTCCAATGAATCTTTTAACGCAGCATTCCTCATGGTGGTGGAGCTCCCCAAAGGATTCATGTAGGGCAAATTGTGCATCTGATAGTCTGATGGATTCAAATCGAACGCATCATCATCGTCACTTCTGCTGCCGGCATATTCATTTGCAACTATTTATGGCAATTAAATGACAACGAATGGTAACTGTACTTTGGACTGAGAATCCAACTTCATCACCATTCTGAAGTATTGGATTCGGCCATCTGCTTCAATAGGGTGAGAAAAGAAACGCCAGTAGCACGTAGAGCAGTCGTCTTGTTGCACGAGAACTTGTAGAAACAAATTACAAATTGGTAGCCATATTTAGCTTAATGCAACAAAGTATGATCGTGAGATTCATTCATCCAATCTAGGGAAACGCTTATCGATGCTTTGGATCGGAGGCCGAAGTCCTTCCAAGCATTCGAATGGGTTTGGTGGGAGGTTTGGGGGCGTCTTCAATGTACAGTGAGAGGTTGTCACTATCCTCCGAATCACGCCTTTGACGGCGAGTGTACAGGAGGCGAGGGGCAGGGGTTGCAGAACCCATTCCGAGGATCGCTGGCAGGGGTAGCATGGATGGGCTCCCCTTCCCGTCCTGATCATCGCGACGATCTTCGTCGGACTCGCTTCCTTCGTCTGGTGCTGCATTCGCCTTGGCAAAAGGTGACAAACGAAGTCTACGAGGACGCACATGACCTTCTGAAGGTGACAGTGGTTGACTATTCGAAGGTGTTCGAGTCAAAGCATCAAGTTCGTGTGCTAATGCATCCGTTTCGTTCGTGCGTGCGAGTTGTGAAATCAATTTTCCAGGAGCCATCAAGAACCGAGCTGGAGAGGACAGTGTGGCAGTGGGGGGTGTTACATACTCCTGCCACAGACCGTCCCCGCCCATGGACCGCCCAAAAATGCCAGATGAAGGTGGAGAAGGTAGTATGACACTCTGGTCATCAAAAGGCATGGCTGTGATGTCAAGGACGTCTTCGCGGCTCTCATCATCCTCGTCATCTTTCCTGCCACCAAGGAGGGGCTTGATCTTTCGAATCGTTTGTATAGTAGCACTAGCAACACTTCGTGCCAAGGACTTGGTCTCAGACAAAACTGACTTGGTTTCCAGGAAGAATGATGTAAATGCACTTTGAGAATCATCGTCGATAGAACCCTCTGATTCATCCGAATCAGACTCGTAGGAAGAGTCGTCATCGTCTTCTTCATTGTAAATTTCATCTTCCATGACGTGATCCTCCATGCCGTAACCATCCATTTCATCCTCGACACCGAATTCTGTGAGTTGGGACATGGGTGGCATCGGTGATTCGGGTTCAAGGTCATTTCCAACACCCAGAGCATTCTTGGGGGTTGGCTCCTCGTCAGATCCGCTTGTACTCGCGGTTTCGAAAGTAGGATTCGGTTTGATCTCGGATTTGTCTGTCCCTGTCGCCTTCTTGGTGGGCAAGGGAGGGTGAAATTGCCAGTCACCTGCGTCGGGGTAGAATTCTCGCATGTACTCCTTGTACTCTTCGAATTCCTTCTCAACCACTCGCTTGGGTTTCCTCTCCCGCTTCTTCCTCTTGCGGGTAGTATTGTATAAAGCTGCTCTCGTCGTTAACATAACAGAACATAGAATACAAATCACCAACGAGCATCCCCAAATGGCGGTGACACCCTGAACAGATTCCGTGCAAACTGCCCCATAGGTCAAACGCCGGATAAGAGGACTGACACTCTCACAACTGGACAGGCTAATGACCAGACCCAGGTCCGTTTTGATAGATTCAAGTTCCGTCTGCAAGGATTGAATAGTGTGTGGAAGGAAGGAAACGTCAGCTCCGCACAACGAACTCAACATCTCGGCGTTTTCTTTGGTGTCTGGTACACTGGTTGCAACTTCAGAAACAAACTGAATGGCCTCGTCAACACGATCCACATAGGTCGAAAGAAACGCCAAAGGGTTTTCAGTCAAACAACCCTGTCATAGGAATCAAATTGAGTTAGAGCTCGCGGCATATGTTGATTTGTCTCCAGAGAGGAAGTGAAAACTTACATTAGCGTAGTAGTCAAACGCTAGGTATGTAATCCCAGCGGTCCCGGCGATGGCATTTGACCGATCGAGCGTTCCAAATTGGTAGCTCAAAATGGCATCTTCAATAGTCCCCTGTGGCGAACCTGGTGCCTCTCCTCCAGCACAAAAGTCAGCATTGACGAGGGAAGCCACTCCAGAACTGGCAGTGACCATGAGGATGAGGAATGTCGCAACAGTGAATAGGGGTACAATGAAAAAGGCCAAATACATGCGGGTAGGTGGGTGAATGACATTGTTCTTGACCATGGCGTAGCAATATACCAACATGAAAACATTCAAAACATTGAGGACCATGAGATACATCTTCCATACCCAATCGTGCGAAAAGAACCACTGAATGCTTTCATCAACAGAGGTGGTGGCCTCGGTGACAGCAATGAAGGCATCGGCAGAATTTGGTAAGTTCAGGTTCAGAAACTCTACCACGGCATCTGTATTAGATTGTAAAGAATCCATGGCATCCTGCAACAAGTCCAAACTGTCAGAATTGGCAGCATCGGGACACCATGATTGGAAGATAGAAGCTGTGTCGGACTGCACGACGGCTTGAACTAGTTTGTTGTTGGTGAGATTTGTCTGGGCATGATAGAGACCATCCATTGCGTGCCAACCCCTGTAGGCCAGAGACTCTACATCGTCCATCATGTCTTGAACCTCTGTCCAGGCCGTCTGAATCTGACCCCAACCGGATTGCATCATGAATACGCTGACAATTGGGACGAAGACGGAACAAACCATGAAAGTGGACTGTACTCTCCATGACCGTATGACCCTGCGTTTACGCTCCTTGCGAGAAATGCCTTTGCGTGACAAATCTTTCATATCCAGAATCTCTCCTCCAGCCGCACAACCAATCTTGGGAATACCATAGACACACTTGAAGAGAATCAAGAAGATCCCCCAAATGACAAAAGGAACAACAACAAAGAGAGTGAACTGCTTCAACTGTGGGAAGTGACATGTAATCATTGTGAGAAGAGGACTCAGCAACGGTTGTAGGTGTTGGACCAATGGAAGGAACGTACCCCTTGAGCATAATCCATGGCATCATCAGTATCACTGGATGTCAAAAGCCCCAATCGATTGGAATGTCCAAAACGAGGAGCCGTGTGCATGTTTTCTACGCACCGAGACTGTTCCAATAGAGGCAGAATTGTTAGACTCCGAGACCACACATCAAATTTCACACAAGAATTCAACACACACTCACAGGTTCATAATACATGCCAGAAACGTCGTCAGTATTGTCATCTGTCCCGGAAAGGAGGGAATGAATTCCAATGTCGTCAATGACTCGTGCGGGTTCTTCCTCAAGCCACCGATGATTCGTTGCAGAGAACATTTTATGGCGTTTCAAAAAATGCCTTGACAGTCTCGTACAATTTGGTTGCTTTCTCTCGCACTGTCGTTGTTGTTGTTGAGAACAATGTTTGTACCAGGAGCCAAGAGGTATCAAGCTACGGTAGAGAGATTGTCAGTAGTAGCAGCAGAAGGCGGTTCAAACTTGAGTGTTGTAGGATAACTTGCAAGCTCGCGTTTTCTTGCAAAATTTTGGCGGCGGTTGTCTCGGCTTGGACAGTCCCATGTCTGCCGTAGAGATGCCACCACCATTTTTTTCAAATTCTCAAAAGAACGAGCGGGCGAGGTGAGCGCCGGGTGGCTCACTCTCCGGTCACATCGCACTTCGCCCGGGAGACTGACAGACTAACTTGTCCTTGCATCAAACGCGACCAACCCATAGCCCTGCGAGCCAGCCTGGTTAATGGTGTCGCGCAGGCAGGAATGTCGGATCGCTCATTTCCCTCGCCACAACCTCACACACTCACATCTTCACGCTTCTTGTTGTTGACGGTAGTGTACTTACTGGAGTGGTTGAAATTCTCTTCTTGCACGCTTTGGGGATACCCCTTCAATACAACAACAACAACAACAACAACAACAACAACAACAACCAAGTTCTGATATATTTTCCATTATGACCGACGCTAGCTTGGATTCATTCTTCTCCATTGTCGGAAACGATACATCCTATCGACATGAATTTCTTCCGGTACGTTTGGTCAACAGCACATCCTTTTTCTGTTGCTGAGGTGTCACCCTTTCTTCTTACATGAATGAATTTTGTCTGTGCTCAACAGGCCGATGCTGTTTCCTCATTTCATGTGCTACCTCGATTCAGTCACCATGATGACATGTCAGCACTCTTCTCCGATAATTCTCACGAAGTGGATGACTACGCTCTCGGTCTCTTGTTCGTTGCTTGTCTCATCATGAGCTTTTTCACTACTTGGGGACTTCTCATTCTACTTTTCAAATGCATTGGACCCAGGTGGCTCGGTGTCTATTCGGGTTATCCCTACCAACATGATGGGTGGCATGCCAAGATGGGTCGATACATCTTTGCGTTTTCGGCGGTTGTCGTCATGACGTTTAGTCTTATTGCCGTGACTAAGGGGTTGACCCAGTTGGAGAATACTTCAGATACAATGGATGCTACCAACTGGGATGTTATCAAAATCAAAGAAGAATTTGTCAACATTTCTGCCAATTTGAATGCCGTCTCCGCCGAAGCCATTCCTGTGCGTGACCAAGTGGTTTCCTTTCTTCAGAACGATGTCTGTCCTTTAGCACCCGGTTCCAGCCTCGAAGCAACCGTAAGAAATATGGGAAACAAGACTCTCGTGGCCCTACAAGAGTTGGATGATTTCATCTCCTCAGACATTGAGAGCTTGGACCAAGCCCTTCGACAGATTGACAAGGCTACGGCACACGTGGATCAAGCACTTGAAGGGGTCCACTTCAACACTGGAGCGGTTGGTATCATTGTGCTATTGTACTTCGTGGTACCTTCCTTGCTTTTGGTGACTCTTTTTTTTGGGTGGTCTGAAACATATTCTGAGCCCGTGTACGTTGCCACCACTTGGGTCTTGCTCCCATTGTTCATTGTCATGATTATGTTCGCATACATGACATGTGGGTTTGCTGCTGTAGCGTCAGAGGCGAACGCTGACTTTTGCTCTGGAGGAGTCAACGATTCACCAGAGGACAGTATTGCGAACATCCTAGGCCGATACAATCTAACTGAGGGAGGTTTCTACTTTGATACTCTCATGTTCTATGCCAATCAGTGTTCAACTGAAGGTCCATGGGGGTTTCTAGAGGACTACTATCGCGATTTGTCTGTTGCTCAAACATCATTGGAAACCATGGCAGATCAAATCCTCCTTGTCACCTCTGACTACTTATCACAAGAATGCGGTGTGGAGTATACTCCTCTCTTGCAATTGATCATTCAGCTACAAACATACACCAACATTTTGAAGAGCACCTCCCATCGAACTTTGGATCTGTTGAGCTGCAGCAAAATTGTTCCACTGTACACCAATGTGATCTACGACGAGACATGCACTTCGACGATTACATCTTCTGCGTGGGTGTTTGGTTGTGCCTTCGTCATTAGTTTCTTTGGAATGCTCATGATTATGTTCCGTGGGGCTTATTATCCGTTCTACACTTGGGACGGAAAAGAGGAATACAGCACTGCTTCTGACGACGGTGTGGATGTGGAAGAAGAGGATAGTGTCGAACCTGGAGAAAAATATTTGTCTCAAAGGAATGATCGCCGTATCTCATTGTCGGATATCCGTGACATGGATGACGACGATGATACCGATAATGACCCCATGATTGAGGAAATGGAGTCACACGAATTCACCAATTCACAATATGAAACATCCACCTATGATACCTCCTACTTGAGGTAACACGAGTGACGTGCGGGGTTGTTGATGTATAAGAAAGTGCACTCTTGCTGTAAATATTATTATTAGTTTGTTTTGAC